>PVJS01029265.1:0-16574 GCA_004027185.1 Glis glis
AAAAAAAAAAAAAAAAAAGGGAGGGAAGGGGAAGGGAATAGGGTGGGATTGGAGGGAGGGCTAAATGAGCAATGTGTGCATGTATGATGTTGATACCCTGACATATATCAAAATGTACAATTACAATGCACCAATAAATGAACATAAAAAAAAAGAAGTCAAACAACAAATGTTGGCAAGGATATGGGGAAATTGGGACTCTTCTATGCTGGTGGGATTGCAACTAGTTCAACCACTATGGAAATCAGTGTGGAGATTCCTCAGAAAACTGGGAATGGACCCACCATATGATCCAGATATACCACTACTGGGTATCATACCAAAGGGGTTGAAACCAGAAAACTACAGTAATATATGCATACCCATGTTCATAGCAGCACAATTCACAGTGGCCAAATTATGGAACCAACGTAGGTGTCCATCAACAGGTGAGTGGATTATAAAATTGTGGGAAATACACACAATGGAATTCTACTCAGCAATAAAGAAGAACAAAATAACATCATTTGCAAGAAAATGGAAGGATCTGGAGAACATTATGTTAAGCGAGACCAGTCAATCAAAAAGAGAAGGATCATATTTTTTCATTAATATGTGCAACCTAGGGAGTAGTGGGGACACACAAGGGACTCCGGTTGATAATGGAGAACCCTCAGTGGGGCAAGGGAAGTGGTACAAGGGAAGGGGAAGGGCAAGAAAGAAGCGAATAAGTGGAATTACTATCATAAACAATATGTACATGTGAGAATAAATCAACATCATTCTCGGTACTTCATACGGTTGGGGGGAAGCGGGGGGGACACTAAGAGCTGTTTGCATGTATGTTAACATCAAATTGATATTCACTGTGATGTAAGACTCCAATGCACCAATAAAAGCATGTTAAAAAAAAGAATAAAAAAATAGGACTGAGGGTGTAGCCCAGAGGTAGAATGCCCCTGGATTCAATCCCCAGTACCGCCAAAAATAGAACATAAAAATAAAGTAATTACTAGTGAAGTATTTATATTTCCAGTGCTGCTTCTAGTTGCTGCCTCTATTTCTTTCCTCCCTAGTTAGGCTCACTGATGCAACAATTAGTGCATTAAAGATATATCAATGCAGAAAGGTCTGGTGATTTCTGTAGTGCTATTCTCCATCTCTTTGCAAAAGATCTTCAATTTTAATATTATACACTTTTAAAGTACATAACATTTTGCTACGTGTGAGTTACAGTTCAGCAACCTAAAATGTCTTTTTTTTTTTTTTTGCGGTACCAGGGATTGAACCCAGGGGCGTTCTACCTCTGCACTACACCCCCAGCCCTATTTTTTTATATTTTATTTTGAAACTGGGTCTCACAAAGTTGCGGAGGGCCTCACTAGGTAGAGAGAGAGACAGAGACAGGGAGGGAGGGAGAGAGAGAGAGCTGAGGCTGGCCACGAACCCGGATCCTCCGGTCTCCACCTCCCAAAGTACTGGGATTACAAGCATGCGCCACCATGCCCGGACTAAAAGGTCCTTTTTCTGGCTGTGTTTGAGGATCCATGCCTTCCATAGGATAGCTATAGATTAAATAAGCAGAAGTATGTGAAAGTGCTCTGACAAGGAAAAACTACAGGACCACAGGCAGAAGAAAGAAATCTGTTGCCCCCACATCACAGGCTCATTCCAACCACCAGTGCTGAAGAGCAGGTCCTGCCTGAACCAGAACCATCCAGAAACTAATTAAAAGTTCACTGTACCCTCTGTTCTCCTGAACAGCTAAATCAGAGTATTTAAAGATGGGGTCTGGGGATCCACACTCCCCAACTGTGGTCACACACCACACTATGTGACCTCCCAAGCAGCATATCATGTCAATATATAGTTCTTCCTCTTAATTTCATTATAGTGTTGTCAATGGAATGAGATGCTTTTTAAAAATCACAATAAAAAGCCAACACCCTGTAAGGAAGGCCCAGCATGACCTAGTGCTACAAAACCATGAGATCTAGCTGGGCATGGTGGTGCACAACTGTAATCCCATTACTTGGGAGGCTGAGACAGGAGGATCACAGGTTTGAAAACAGCCTTGGCAACTTAGCCTGTCAGCAACCTAGCAAGACCCTGTTTCAAAATAAAAAATAAAAAAGGCTGGGGATGCAGCTCAGAGGCAGAACACCCCTTGGGTTCAATCTCCAGTACCATAAAAAAAAAAAGAGATCTGAATTTACCATTGCTTTTTCTTCTGAAAGTTGTTTTCTATTTCTCCATATGGTAAATGCTAAAGTATTACCACTGCCATCTGGAGGTGTAAAGTGTTAACCAATAAAACATCGGTAGAGATTCACAGTGGCCCTAACTTACAAGATTCAAATTCACATAAAAATTCACTGGGTTCAAGTTGCCTTTTGCCAGAGCGAAATCCCAAAAAACCTACAATAGCAAGAGGAAAAATGAACTCACTGCATACCCTGTGGGCACCAACATTCCCTGAAACTCATTAATGATGTGAACCCAGAGATTTCAAACACAGCCTTAAAACTGAAAAGGTCAGAAGCATAACATGATTCAAGAAAAATAATAGGGACGGATCAACTGTTGACACATCTTTGACTACCACTACTAATCATACCAAACACACTTATAGCCCTTTATTGCTTCTCTAAAATCCTATGAAGTGCTCAGCCCACTCTGCACATTTCTATTAGCATCTGTATGTCCAGGCTGTATGATTTAACTTCTCTTTCCCCAATTTTGCCTATGAGTTTTGGAAAGAGAGAGACAACATATTCTCTTCTGTATCCTTAGCATCTGTCATGGTGTCTAGTTCCTTAACAAAGGCAGATACAGGAGTCCTTTTCTATAAATGTCACATGTTAGAGATGAGAAAATTGAGGTTCACAGAGACCAGAGTTGTTCTTCTGGAGGGGGGTTTGGGAAAGAAGGGAGCCTCAGCCTCACATCACCATTCCCACTGGACCATAGTGGAGGATTCTGCAAACTACTTAGCCAACAGGTTCTAACAATTCAAAAGCAGGCCGTCTGACTTCAGCTCCAGGGCAAGACAGAGTAAGATGAACTGATTTATCTTCCTGCCAGAACCAATCAACTGAGGTGTGGTGTATGTGGGCATGCGTGCATGTGCAAAACAACCATCTTTAAGACTGAGTATCAACAAATGAAAGACAGTGATCCCTGATTGACAGGAAAAAAATGAAATGATCTCTACACTCTCCCAACTTACTGCTTTGAGAGATTGTCCAGGCTACAATGCAAGGAGGAAGGACAAATGTGAAGCCTCAGAAATCACGGTCTGAGACAACTGTGGTGGCTAGAATGTGTAGGGTACAGTCCCAGAGAGAGAGAACCCTGAAATCTGTAGAGTCCCTCCTGACCATTCAGCAGAACACTCAGAAATGCGTGCATGTGAGGAAATTATCCAAGACTGTAGGAAGAATCATCCCAGAGCATTAGAGGGAACTATGTCCAGCACTCCTATGGAATCAGTAGTACCTACTCCCATCAGATACATTGGCAAAGCTCAAAGTCGACCTGGAATTGAGTAGAAAAGTCAAAGAAGTCTTACTATGCAAAGTAATGTGTTTTAGCTATAGATTAAACACTACTCTGGCCTCCCTAGCAAATATTTAAAGCAAGATCTATTAAAATTATTTCCAAATAATCTAGTTGTGTTCCAGAACAAAGTTCAAGAACTTTTATAAGAATATAAAAATACTCAACACTCTGGAAGGTAAAATTCACAACACGATGTAGTCAAAGATTATTAGGTATACAAAAAAGCAAAACATACATGCATATATATGTACATATATAGATATGTTTTGCTTCTTTGTATGCAAGAAATCCTGTATGTATTTTTAGTATGTATTTTACATATATATGTATGTATTTTGCTTCCTTGTATGAGATCCGGTAATTAAACCCAATTCAGAACTGACATAGATGGTAAGAGTAGTTCACAAGGAGATGAAAACAATTGTAATTATATTCCATATTTTCAAAAAGTTAAACAGTTACAGAATGAATAGAGATCTGTTATGTAACATCTAGATATGAATACTACAGTGTTAGAGATAAAAATACATTAGAATTAACAACAGGAAAAATATAAAACAGCAATAGAAACTATCAAAAAGTGAAACCAAAAAATAAATCTTATCAATGAAATTCACTTTAACATATATAGAACAATCCACCCAACAACAAAATATACATTTTTCTTAAGTGTACATGAAATATTTACCAAAACACACAATATTCCCAGCAAAAAAACATTTCTCAATACACTAAATGGGATTCAATTCATACAAGGTATTTTCTCTAACCACAATGGTTAGAAAAAAACCTACAATAGCAAGAGGAAAAATGAACTCACTGCATACCCTGTGGGCACCAACATTCCCTGAAACTCATTAATGATGTGAACCCAGAGATTTCAAACACAGCCTTAAAACTGAAAAGGTCAGAAGCATAACATGATTCAAGAAAAATAATTGGGACAGATCAATTAGAAAGCATTAATAGAAAGATTCTTGGAAAATCCCCAAATAATTATAAAGTAAATAATGTATTTCTAAATATCCCAATGACAATCAAAGGGAGATTAGAAAGTAACAAGCTGAAGGAAAACACAGCTCAGAATTTGTGAGATGGAACTAAACTAGTGTACTTAGAGAAAAAGTTACAGCATTAAATGCCTATGTTAGAAAAGAAGAAAAGTAATCAGGCATGGTGGTACATGCCTGTAATACCAATACTTGGGATGCTGAGACAAGAGGATCACAGGTTCAAAACCAGCCTCAGCAACTTAGTGAGACTGTCAGCAACCTAGCGAGACCCTATTTCAAAAAACAAAACAAAACAAAAAAAAATAAAAGGCCTGGGGGTGTAGCTAGGAGATAGAGTGCCCCTGGGTTCAATCCCCAGTCCCATGAAAAAAATAAGGAAGAAAAGTCCAAAGTCAACCCAATGACTTTGGCTTTCTACCTTAACAAACTGAAAGAGAAAAGCAAATTAAACCTAAAGTAAACAGAAGAAAGGAAATGATAAGGTTCAAAGTAAAAGAAAATGAATTCAAATGCAGAAAAACAATAAAGGAAACAGATTCCTTGAGAAGATCAATAAAATTGATAAATCTCTAGGCAGTCTTTTCAGGAATAAAGAAAGAAGACACAATAAGGATGTTAGGAATGAGAGTGAGTGGTAATATCACTACAGATGCAACAAATATTTAAAAAAAGTAAAGTGAGGTTTATCCTAGGAATGCAGGTTTAGATTTTTTTTAACCTCGTAATGTTTATTTCATTATTTCTCCTTTTATTGATGTTCTTTACATCAGTCACATTTTTATCACTTTTTTATTATAAATGCAGTATGTTTACTATAGAAATTTAGAAAATACAGCCAAATATATCTTTTCAATTAACATTTAAAAAATCAATCACCATATTAAGAAACTAAAAAGGAAAATCCATATGATCATCTTGAGAGATGCATAAAAAGCATTTGACAAAATCCAACATTTACTCTGACAAAAACTTTCAGGAAATTAGAAATCTAAACTGCCCCAAACTTTTAAAAAATACATATAAGACACATAAGAGAAGCCTATAGCTAATGACATAGTTAATAGTGAATGAATGAATGTCCACCAGTGATCAGGAAGAAAGCAAGAGTGTTCACAATGATGTTCACACTTACCATTTCTACTCAACATTGTAATCAAGGCTATAGCCAGTTATATCTATAGATGGATGGATGTATAGATGGATGGATGGATAGACAGAAAATAAAGTCTGAAAGAGAAATAAAGGCATCCAGATTAAGAAGGAACAAAACAGATGACATGATTCTGTATATAAAATCCTATGCAATCTATAAAAAGCTACTTGAATTATTCAGTTGTGAGGTTGCAGGCTATATATTCAATATGCAAAAATTGATTATGTATTCATACACTAGTAATGTACAATCATAAATAGGCATAAAAGTACTGTTCAAAACAGCAGATGGGGATTGCATTGACTCTGTAGATCACTTTTGGTAAAATGGCCATTTTGATATTTATTCTGCCTAACCAAAAGAATGGGAGATCTTTCCATCTTCTAAGATCTTCAATTTTTTTCTTTAGTGTTTTATAACTTGGTCTTTTACCACCTTGGTTAGATTTATGCCTAGGTATTTTATTGTTTTTGAGGTTATTGTGATCTACAGAGTCAATGCAATCCTTATCAAAATACCAATGTCATTCTTCACAGACCTAGAAAAATCAGTCCTAAATTTCATATGGAGAAACAAAAGACCCAGAATAGCCAAAGCAATTCTCAGCAATAAGAACCATGCAGGAGTCACAGAAGTCACAATTCTTGACTTCAAATTATACTACAGAGCAACAGTAAATTCAAACAGCATGGTATTGGCACAAAAACATACACATAGATCAATAGAACAAAATACAAGATACAGAAACAAATCCACATACTTATAGCCAATTGATTTTTGACAAAGGTGCCAAACACATATATTGGAGAAAAGACAGCCTTTTCAACAAATGGTGTTGGGGAAACTGGTTATCCATTTGTAGAAAAATGGATTTAAATCCCTACCTCACCATGCATAGGAGTCAACTCGAGATGGATCAAAGACCTGGAAATTAGACCTGAGACTTTGAAGTTACTAGAGGAGGCCATAAGTACAACACTCCAACATTTAGGCACAGATAGAAACTTCCTCAACCAGACTCAGGAAATGAAAATAAGAATTAATAAATGGGAAGGAATTAAACTAAAAACTTTCTGCTCATCAAAGGAAACCATTAAGAGTCTAAAGAGAGAACCAACAGAATTGGAGATCTTTGCCAGCTATCCCTCTGATAGAGGACTAATACCTAGAATATACAAAGAACTTAAAAGACAACACTAAAAAAAAATCGATCAAGAAATGGGCAATTGAACTAAATAGATACTTAACAAAACAAGAGATACAAATGACCAATAAATACATGAAAAATGTTCAACCTCATTAGCAATCAGGGAGATGCAAATCAAAACTATACTGAGATTCCATCTAACCCCAATGAGAATGGCAATCATCAAGAAGTCAGACAACAGTAAATGCTGGCGAGGATGTGGGGAAATAGGAACTCTTCTATACTGTTGGTGGGTTTGCAAATTAGTGCAGCTGCTATGGAGATCTGTGTGGAGATTTCTCAGAAAACTGGGAATGAAGCAGGGCGTGGTAGCACACGCTTGTAATCCCAGTACTTGGGAGGCTGACACCGGAGGATCACAGGTTTGAGGACAGCCTCAGCAAGCAGTGAGACTCTCATCAACCTAGCGAGACCATGTTTCAAAATAAAAAGAAAAAATAGGGCTGGGGTTGTATCGGAGGTAGAATGCCCCTGGGTTCAATCCCTAGTACCACACACACACACACACAAAAAAAAAACTGTGAATGGTTCCGCCATATGATTCAGCTATACCACTCGTGGGTATCTTTCCAAAGGGACTGAAATCAGAATATTATAGTAATATATGCATACCCACATTTATAATAGCACAATTCACAATAGCCAAATTATGGAACCAACTTAGGTGTCCATCAACAGATGAATAGATAAAATAGACAAAATTGTGGAATATACACTCAATGGAATTCTGAGTACTCGGCAATCAAGAAGAACAAAATTATGTCATTTGCAGGAAAATGGATGGACCTGGAGAACATTATATTAAGTGAGATTAGCCAGTCAAAGAAAGTGAAGGATCATATGTTTTCTCTCATATCCAGAAGCCAGGGAGTAATCAGGATACCGGAGTGACTTCTGATAATGGAGGAAAAACTCCAATGCAGTCAGAGAGGTGGTCTGGGGGAGAGGGAGAAGTGATAAAGAAATCACTTCCACTGACATTATGTACATATGTGAGAATACCAATGTCAATCTCAATATCATGTATGGGGAAGGGGGAGAGTGGGGAGGGAGCAGGGGGAAAGCCCACTAAGTGCTGTGTGCATGTACATCAACTATCACTATGAATTACATTATGATGTGAGACTATAATGCACCAATAAATGTACTTTTTAAAGATGTATAAAATCTATATAGCAAAACTCTAAAACTGATGAGAAAAAATTTAAATTCTAAATATGGAAATATCTATCTTGTTCATGGTCAGAGGACTCAATATTGTTAAGATCTCAGTTCTCTTCAAATTGATCTAAAGAGTCAATGCAATCCCAATCAAAATCCTACCAGGTTTTGTTAATTGGGGAGGGATGCATCTGTATGTATATGTACAAAAACTGATTCTAAATCCATATGGAAATATGAAAGACACAGACAGCCAAGATAACTTAGAAAAATAATAAAGCTAGAGGGCCAACATATGTGATTTCCAGACTTAACTTAAAGCCACTGGAATCAAGACAATGTGGTATTGACATCAGGACAAACAGATTACTATAAGAGAATAGAGAATAAGCCTAGACATATAAAACAATTTACCTTTTTGCAGGGGTTGAAGGACAATTCAGTGAAGAGTGAACAGTTTTCAACAAATGATGCTAAGAACAATTAGATGTTCATATGTAAAACAAAACTTCAACCCATACTTTCTACCATATACAAAAAATAAACTAATCATAGATCTAACTCTAATATCTAAAACTACAAAACTTCAAAAAAAGAGAAATTTTTTATAACCTTGGGTTAGCCAAAGATATTTCAGATATGACATTAAAAGCACAAGTCATAACAGATGAATTAGATCATCATCAAAATTAAAATCTTCTGCTTACCAGAAGACATTGTTAGAAGAATGATAAATCAAGCCACAGACTGGAAGGAAATATTTACAAATCTGATAAAGGACTTGTGCCCCTATGATATAAGCAACTCTCAGAATTCAATTGGAAAGCAATCCAATAAAAAATGAGCAACAGATTTGAACAGACACATCACCAAAGAAACGATAGGGATGGCAAGTAAACGCATGAAAAGATGCTCAACATAATCAGACAAAAATACAAATTAAAAGCACAACTAAATACCACTGCACACCTATCAGAGTAACTAAAATTAGAAAGATCGCCATACCAAGTATTGGTGAAGGTGTGGAGAAACAGAAAACAGAAACTCACACATGGTTGCTGGGATGTAAAACAGAACAACCACTTTGTAAAACTTCGTTGGTATTTTCCTAAAAAATTAATCATACATTTACTGTATGATTTAGCTATTCCACTCCTAGATTCACCCAAGAGAAAAGAAAGCATATGTTCATAAAAAAATTTTTGTAATTTGTACATAAATATTCATGGCAGCTTTATTTGTAATACCCCCAAACTGGAAACTATCTGAATATATATCAATGGATGCATATGAATAGATAAGTTGTGGTATATTCATACCGTGGAATACTACTTGGCAATATAGAATAGTCCATTCTATTCATACACACAAAAACATGAATAACCCTCAAAATAACTGTGCTGAATGAAAGAAGTTGGACTGAAAATAATAAAATATTATATGATTCTATTTATATAAACTCCACAAAATGCAAACTAAAGAATAATAAGAATGTCAATGCTTGTGTGGGGAGAGAGAGGCAGGGAAGAAAGTAAAAATTCCCAAGGGGTTTGAAAAAACTTTTGGGGGTGATGGATATGTGCACTTTCTGGATTTCAGTAATGGTTTCAGGGAGGTGATACAGATGTCAAAACCTTTAGGGTACACTTTTTCTTTTTGCAGTATCAGGAATTGAACTCAGGGGCATTCTACCTCCGAGCTACACCCCCAGCCCTATTTTTTATTCGGAGTCTTCTATTCTGCTCCATTGGTCTATGTGTCTGCTTTTGTGTGAATACCATGCTGTTTTTATTACTATGGCTTTGTAGTATAGTTTGAAGTTAGGTATTGTGATGCCTCCTGCATGGTTCTTGTTGCTGAGAGCTACTTTGGCTATTCTGAGTTTTTTGTTGTTTCAAATGAATTTAAGGACAGGTTTTTCGATGTCAGTGAAGAATGACTTTGGTAATTTAATGGGTATTGCATTGAATCTGTAGATCACTTTTGGAAGAATGGCCACTTTGATGATATTTACTCTGCCTACCCAAAAGCATGGGAGATCTTTCTATCTTCTAAGATCTTCTTCAATTTCTTTTTGCAATGTCTTAAAATAGTACGTCAAATAAAGAAATAATAATAGCAACAAAAGAAGCAGCAGCAACTGATAATTACTGAAAAGTTATTGTTTGTCAAGTATTCTTCAAAGTACTTTACATTAACTAACCAATTTATTAGTCAGAACCACCACCCTACTGTTTTATGAAGTAGGTACTATTATTATCACACTTCAAAGAGGAGAACTGGTTTATTTCATTTGCCATAATGTTTTCAAGATTCATACAAATTGCAGGATTTGTCAAAATTTACTTCATTTTTAAGGTTGAGTAATATTCCACTGCATAGTGTACATACGTGCGCGTGTGCGTGCGCACACACACACGTTTCTGTTCTCCATCTTTTGATGAACATTTGAATTGCTTCTGCCTTTTGGCTGCTGTGAAGAATGCTGCTGTGAACTTGAGTGTACACATATCTGTTCAAGTCCTTGCTTTTGGTTCAATTACCAACAATCAAATTGTTGAGCCAGGTGTGGTGGCATACACCTGCAATCCCAGTACTTGAGAGGCTGAGACAGGAGGACCACAGGTTTAAGGCCAAAGTATGGTAACTTAGTGAGACCTTGACTAAAAATAAAAAAAATAAAATAGGGCTGGAGAAGAAGAAGGAAGAGGGGGAGGGGAGGAGGAATTGATGCTTAATTTGTTGCAGAATCACCCTAACCTCCAATTCCTAAATCATAGAACACAGAGTAAATTTCCTAAAAAGCAAAACTAACCATGTCACTCTGAGGCTTTAAATTCTTTAATGGTTTCCTAGTTATGAAATTCAAACTCCACTTAGGGGTTCAATTCTACTACTACATCCCTCCAACCAAGGACTCTGCTGCTTCCTCTGAGAGTCCAAAGCACAGTGTACCTGTAGTGCTTCCATTAACACTGCCTTCCTTCTATTGTTGAGGGCTACATTTCATCTCCTTCATGAGGCTGTATGTTACCTGAAAGCAAGATGCATATTTTTATGCCTTTTTGCATCCCCAGAACCCTTCTGTAGCGCCTAGAACACACTAGAAACTCAACACGTATTTGTTAAATGAATGAAGGCTAGTTTAGCTATTCAAAGAATAAAGTGTTACCACATTGTAAAATAAGTAGATAACAGAGGAGACAGAATACAGGAAGGGAGGGAGGACGAGAAGACACACACATGTATGGTTTTTTATGAGTGGAAAACAGAAGTTTATTAAAATACACATCTGTAATGAGAACACCTTTTTTCCTTTACATGTAACATGCAGTCATTCACATGTTATTTTCCATTTTCAGTCATAAGCTCCTTATGATACTGTCTGTAGGTCCCACTAAGCACAGTGAAGAAAAAGAAAAGAAGCAAATGATACAGTGTATGTCAGACACAGTACCAGAAACAGGCTATCTGTCTCTACTGAGGAGTATCACGCATCTGCATATGGATCTGCGCACGAATCACACATCTTTGGTTTCATGCACATGCCACACAAGAAATACATTCTTGCAGTTGAGATTGGGAGTCTGATATGACTTTTTCACTGAAGGTTTTAATAGACTTCTATTTTATACTCATACAAAGACCACTGTCTAATGATAAAATATTGGAAAGGTACCTCCACATGCAGCCAAACCTGGTGAAACATTATGGATAATGGTTTCCCGAAGCAACTATATTTGAACTAAAATAAATGCCTGTCTCTAACTGTGTGCATTAGATGATTACTGCTTTTTTAAACTTTGTCAATCTCCCTGGAAAAATGAAATGCCAGATTTTTCAAAAAGATTCTGGCTTTCCAGAACAGTACTATCACTGGATAAAAATCACCACTGATGATATTATTAGGCTTTCTAGTCATGAACTAGTCCACTCGAGCCATGGCAGCTAAACTGTAATGGAGTGACCTCTCTTGTAAGATGCAAGTGAACACCAGGATTCTCCAAGCCTGATGCAATCCAAGGGCCCCAAAGGAACAGGCCCTGGGAAACATATCAACCTGCTTAATGAGGAACTTTTCAGATCAGCAGAAACACTGGACTAAACACTTTACTACATTACAAATAAATAAAAAGTTTTCATAGAAGTAAGAATCATGGGGCTGGGGGTTTAGCTCAGTGGTAGAGCATTTGCCCAGCATGCATGAGACCCTGGGTTCAATCCCCAGTACAGCTAAATAAATAATCATGGTAGCAAGAAATAAGCTGAAAAATAAAAGTTAATCAAAGGCAACAAAACCAATTTCTGATCACAGAGAAAAATAACAATCTGGTCAATTAGAGTGGTGGATATGGAATTCTTTTAACCTAAAACAAACAAAAAACCTAAAATTCAGTTTTTTAGTTCTAGTAAAACCTAAGATCTGTGGTAACAAAGAACCTTAAATGCACTTCAAATTTCCTTAAACCTGAATCTTTTAATCAGGTTGGATTTGCATAGCCTAATTTCTTAAATGGGGCCATGCAGTCTTAAAATAGCACATTTTAAACAGGTCTCAGAAATGGGCCTCCTTTACATAGCAAACTCAGAGCACAAGGAAAGGCAGTATCTTAGCCAAAGAGGTGTAAGCAGTCTGTTAAGTTTCTAGAGACCTGACCAGAAGCTCAGGTGAAAGAACATTTAACTTATGAGTAGAATATAATACAATCAAATACAGATTTGCTACCTACCTATTTGTTGGTGAATTTCTAAGAAAATCAAACTCTCATGGTTCCATCTTCAAATTTTACATGTTTTAAAAGTCCAAATTAGAGGATTTTCAAGCTGGAATGAATGCCATAGTCGGGTTCCTGAATAACTCAAGGTAGAGTTTCTCTAGAAAGAAATGTCTGACATGAAAAGAGGGCCAGGAAGAGTCTCTCTCAGTAAATAAAATGTATAACATAGGATAATCGGTTAAGCTGAAACAAAATTCGGCATTACTGACTATGAAACCCAATCTCAAATACAAGTAAACTTATAGAAAAGTGGGTGTCAGGCAGACCAGAGTGGAGGGGCACTGGGGACCCTGAAGGGGAGGAAAGAAGCCAGGACCAGGAGAGCAGTCCAGACCCAGAAGACACTTCCTCCCATCCGAGGCCCCACGGGCAGCAACGAGTGACAGAATGCTCACACTGAGATGCTGAGAGAGAAGGATTTGCTGAATTATCTCTGCACACTCTACTTACTACATCGAGAACACCAGGTCTAACATCTGTATGCCTCCAAGAGTGTAAGTGTGAAAATGTGGCCCTCTAGGTACTTGTATTTGGGAGGAATATGAAGAATAAATACACATGATGAATGAATGTGTGTGAAACAGTATACGCTTAAGAGGTTACCTTATGACGTGTTTGTGTTAGGACAGGATTTTTATTTTCAGTAGGAAATGGAAGAGCTTATAGAAAGACTGGGTTTCATATCTGAGATGTAAGGAATTAAGAGTGAGCTCTAAGAGCTGTAAAGTATATGGCTGATGTCACTGATAAATTTCAACCTCCTATGTTGAAACCTAAATATATTTTCACCCAGAAAATGAAGAATTTTCCACATCAGTTGGTGACTGAAATAAGACATTTAAATTTAATTTGAGTATCTATTCATAAATACACCAAGTTTACAAATGTGACTGGTTGGCACAATAAAAGACAGGTAGATTGTAGAGGATGCTGTAAGGTATGTTCCACTTACCATTGTTTCATCTGCATCTGTCTTTTAATTAGACAGCTTTCAAACACACGAGAGACAACAGACAGCCCTAGAGAAATAGTTGAGACCTAAAATGAAATGCCTCCAGAGGACAATGAGCGAGATCACAAACACACTCTATCTGACCTTGAGTGGTAGATACAGAGTTAGAGAGAGGAACTGATGGAAGATAAATTCAGCTCAGCTTCAAAGTATTAAGTAATATGATGAACTATAGTTGTTGCTATCATATTTAATTCTCATATCAGCCTAACGAAATTATGAAAAGGAAATGAAGGACTAAAAAATGAAGAGTCTTGCCCAAGGCTGCAGAGCATGTGTGTTGCAGTTAGGATATAGAAATCTGCCAGATTCAGCCAGGCGTGGTGGCGCACGCTTGTAATCCCAGTACTTGGGAGGCTGAGACAGGAGGATCACAGGTTCCTGGCCAGCCCAGCAATGTAGTGAGGCCCTCTGCAATTTAGTGAGACCCTGTTTCAAAATAAAGAATAAAACAGGGCTGGGGATGTAGCTCGGAGGTAGAATGCCTCTGGGTTCAATCCCCAGTACTACAAAAAAATTTAAAAAAATTAATTTGCCAGATTCAAAAGCACATGTTCTTTCTGTCTCTCTAGGCTGCTCTCCTAAATTTCTGGTCTTCGATATGGGTCAAGCAGGGCTTGGCTGAACACTGGTTAGCAGGACAGGGGCTAAAATTCTCTCACAAAACAAACTGCTTGAGTTTCCTTTCAGCGCTATTTTGTTGAGGCAAAACCCTACTTCTGCTTTCTCTAGCCTTCCCTGGTGCTTAATTAAGGATCTTCTATGTGAGAAACAGGATTCTATTTTTTAAATGTCATTATTCATTTTAATGGTATTGAAGTAGTTTTAGCCATCAGGAAGAGAAACATATGCAAGGAAGATCCAAAGACCCTTTGCTACTTATGAGACATCTATAGCCAGGCATGGTGGTGCAGACCTGTAATTCCTGTACTTGAGAGGTTGAGACAGGAGGATCACAGGTTCGAGGACAGCCTCAGCAAGTAGTGAAACTCTCATCAACCTAGTGAGACCCTATTTCAAAAATTAAAAAAGGGTTGGGGGTATAGCACAGAGGTAGAATGCCCCTAGGTTAAATACCCAGTACCACAAGATGGATGGAGGGATGGATGGATGGATGGATGGATGATACAGCCAGCCAGCCAGGAGAGGATAAAGATGCAAATGTTCCTTCATAAGCAAAAATGTCCATTTACAGAAATAGTGCATATCATATAATTTAAAACAGAAAAGATTAATGTATTACACTCACTTATTTTTTTATGACAGACATAAATGACAGAGAAGTTTACCAGGGTAAGAAAAAGGTAAGAGGAAATAAAAGTGAACCATGGGTTTCTTTAGGAATATCAACTGCTCTGCTGCATCTGGTAGAGTTGAAAAGCCTGTGTGAAGTTTCTAAAAAGGAGTCAGTGTCATAGGCAATGCGGAGAGAGTTTAAATTAAGAACAGAAAATACCTTCATGCCTATCATGCCTTCCTGAAAAGCAGCACACACTCTAAGAGAATGAAGACAACCTCTGAAAGTCGTAAAAGGAGGAAGCCTGAACCCATGGAAAGGACACAGGTCTGAGGATTGGGAGACCTGGAATCCAGGCCCTGCTTAGAGTCTTGGGCAAGTCCCTCAGCCAACCCAGAACAAAGGGGTAAACTCTCAAGTGGCACAATTCTATATAGGACTTTGATATCTCTACGACAGATATATAGATGTATTATTTTGATGCTGCTTACCTAAAACTTTGTGTGTTACTTTAATCCTTTGGTCTATATCACCAAAAACTTTATTAAACTATTTTTAAAGCAAATTGGATAAAACTGCTATATGTTATTCTAATGACAGTGTGGCTGTATAGCCACACTCATTTTAAAAGTCAAATTAATAATTATAATATAAAAACCTGACTTTCATTAATCTCACAACTGGTGGCTCTCACAAGCATCTTAAATGTCTTCATAAGTGATTCACTTAGGCTGGATGTTAAAGAATATTTTTATTGCCATCCCCCCCCCGGGCCATAGAAATCCTTAATCATTCCCTATGCACAGAATACAGCCCTTTTCATTTGGTGAAGGGAGGGCCATTCTTGAGGCACCCAGGGTACCCCCTCCACGCTTCACCTAAGTCGAATCTCCTTCCAGAGCTTGGGGCTCCTGCCCATGGGTGACAGACACACCAGGGGGGATTTATTACAGATTGCTGTGCCGTCATCTGCCACATTCCTAAGCTACTCCTAAGGACAGGATAATGTAACAAGCTTCATTCAGGTCAGAGCAAGATCCAGGATTAACAAAAGGATAATCAAATGACATAACAGACTGACTGTGAGGCATTAACAGATTCAGAGAAACTGGAACACTGCAAGAGAGAAGTGTGTCTAAATTTAGTTTAATAGGAAATTCTGCAGCATCTTCCTCTCTTTTTAGTTTATTTTTAACAATTCTAAAGTTATAGAATGTACCCTGTGTGTATGTGTGTGTGTGTGTGTGTGTGTGTGCGCGCGCGCGCATGTGTGTACATTTTAGTCTTATGTGGACATTACTTGCTAGAAGATTTGTTTTCTTATGCTTTAAAAATGAGCATGAATATTAAGGAATCATTATTTTCTAGCTGTGATAATGGTATTTTCATGTGTTAAGGAAAAATGGTCAATGAACAAAACAAAAATATTTTTAGATAAGATGACAGGATAGCAAGGATAACCTTCAAAATAAA
>PVJS01029266.1:0-15282 GCA_004027185.1 Glis glis
CCCCAGCCCTATTTTTTATTCTTTATTTTGAAATAGGGTCTCACTAAGTTGCTGAGGGCCTAAGTAGCCGAGGCTGGCTGCGAACCTGTGATCCTCCGGTCTCAGCCTCCCAAGTACTGGGATTACAAGTGTGTGCCACCACGCCCAGCTCCTGGCCCATTTTTTTATTCTTTATTTTGAAACAGGGTCTCACTAAATTGCTAAGGGCCTCACTAAGTAGCTGAGGCTGGCCGCGAACCTGGATTCTCCTGTCTCAGCCTCCCAAGTACTGGGATTACAAACGTGTGCCACCATGCCCAGCTTATTTTTATTTTTGAAACAGGGTCTCAATAGGTTGATGAAAGTCTCATTCCTTGCTGAGGCTGTCCTCAAACCTGTGATCATCCTGTCTCAGTACTGGGATTACAGGTGTGTGACCCTTGGCTTGGGCTCATTAATTCTTGTCCTAGGACATCCCCAGAAGTGTGCTCAGTGAGATTGACATAAGTTTATAGCTCACTGTGTTGTGTTTTTCAGTCTTCAAGTATATTAAACAAAGTTTGTAAGAGCAGTTTCCAAGTGCATTCATAAATCATTCAAAGTTCATGTTAAAACTACCCTTGATATTTATTTAAAAGCTGGGCTTTTAATAATAGGTGTTTTAGCCTTTCACCCAAAGCATTATAAATCCTTAATTCTACATTATTTATTAGTTTGGGGAATAGGATGAAAGAAATGCCATCCCAGGTCAATTAGCTCAACAACTGGAGCATATGCCAGATAGTGGTGCCAAAGCATAAGCATGTCTTTTGAGAACAAGGTTTACTACTTCTAAGATTGCGTCAATTGTAGTAAAGTGGGAATGCCTGGACACAGAGGTGGGGGATAGCAATTTATAGTCAGGTATAGCTGGGCAAGCCTATAATCCTGGTACTTGGCAGGCTGAGACAGGAGGATCATAGGTTCCAGGCCAGTCTCAGCTATTTATTTATTTTGTTTGTGGTGCTGGGGATTGAACCCACGAGCATTCTACCTTTGAGTTACACCACCAGACCTAGTTTATTTTTTTTTGAAACAGGGTCTCCCTAGGTTGATGAGACTTTCACTACTTGCTAAGGCTGTCCTCGAACCTACGATCCTTCTGTCTCAGCCTCCCAAGTACTGGTATTACAGGCATGCGCCACCACACCTGACTTTAGTCTCAGCTATTTAGCGAGACTCTCAGCAACTTAGTGAGATATTGTTTTTTCTGTTTTTTTTTTCTTTTGTGGTTCTGGGAATTGAACCCAGGGGCATTCTACCTCCAAGCTACACCCCCAGCCCTATTTTTTTATTCTTTATTTTGGAACAGGGTCTCACTAAGTTGTGGAGGGCCACACTAAGTAGCTAAGGCTGGTCGTGAACCTGCGATCTTCCTGTCTCAGCCTCCCAAGTACTGGGATTACAAGCGTGTGCCACCACACCTGGCTTTGAGATCTTGTTTCCAAAAAAAGGCTGGGCATGTAGCTTGGAGGTAGAACACCCCTAGGTTCAATCTCTAGTACCAAAAAAAAGGCAATTTATTTAAATGATGCTTTTCATTTATTTCTTTTGTGGTCCTAGGGATAGAACTCAGGGCGATCCTACCTCTGAACTTCATCCCCAGTCCTATTTTATTTTTTAATTATTATTATTATTATTTTTTGCAGTACTGGGGATTGAAGCCAGGGGCATTCTACCTCCAAGCTACACCCCCAGCCCTATTTTTTTTTTATTCTTTATTTGTTTGAAACAGGGTCTCACTAAGTTGCAGAGGGCCTCACTAAGTAGCTGAGGCTGGCTGAGAACCCGGATCCTTCAGTCTCAGCCTCCCAAGTACTGGGATTATAAGCGTGCGCCACTACACCCGGCCCTATTTTATTTTTTATTTTGAAACATGGTCTAGCTAAGTTGCCAAGGATGGCCTCTAACTTGTGATCCTCCTATTTCGTCTTTCCAAGTACTGGGATTACAGGCATGTGCTACCATGCCTGGCTTAAACAACGATATTTATTTATTTATTTATTATTTATTTATTTATTTTACTTATTTATTTATTTGTGGTACTGGGGATGAAACCCAGGGGCATTCTACCTTCGAGCTATACCCCCCAGCCCTATTTTTATTCTTTTATTTTGAAATAGGGTCTCACTAAATTGCAGAGGGCCTCACTAAATAACTGAGGCTGGCCACGAGCCTGCGATTCCCCTGTCTCAGCCTCCCATGTACTGGGATTACAGGTATGTGCCACCATGCCTGGCTTACACAATGATTTTTTTTTTTTTTTTGCGGTACCGGGGATTGAACGCAGGGGCATTCTACCTCCATGCTACGCCCCCGGCCCTATTTTTTATACTTTATTTTGAAACCGGGTCTCACGAAGTTGCGGAGGGCCTCACTAAGTAGAGAGAGAGAGAGAGAGAGAGAGAGAGAGAGAGAGCTAGAGCTGAGGCTGGCCGCGAACCCGGATCCTCCGGTCTCTGCCTCCCAAAGTACTGACACAATGATTTTTAAATGTTAGTGTTTATCATATTCACCTGGAGCTGGGCCCCACTTCCAGTGTCTGATTCAGTAGGTCTGAGTTGAAGCCCGAGAATTTGCATTTCTAACTCAATCCCAGATGCTGCTGCCCCTGTCCAGAGTCGTATTTGAGATCTATGGTACTAAACCAGTCCAATATACTAGTAAAAGTATAAAAGGTGGATAGTTTCTAGTACTGTTTAAATGTGACTAAAGTATGCTTTATTTTATAGTTTATTCTTCTCTTCGGAGGAATCCCTTACCTCTGGAGAGTTTCCGGACGGTTCTGTGGTTATGCTGGCTTTGGACCAGAATATGAGGTATGTGGTCGGAATTTTTTTTTCTTGGCAAGCTTTGTGTAAAGATAACTTTGGCTCCTCCCATCATTAGACTTACTTCTCTGTTTGCATAGTCCTTGTCTGCCCATGTATTAGCCTGTGCTAATTACTGTAACCCCAAATTTTCAGAGGCTTACCACAGTAATTTATGTCTCAATCATGTAATAGCTTGGTATGAGTATTTTTAGTTAGCAGGTGATTTTGTTCCATGTGGTAAGCCAGGGACCCAGTTCTTTTTTTGTTTCGTACTCCAAAGAGATTATTCCCTTCTTAACTTCCCTAGCTCCAAAATGATACCTGTCCTTTGCATTCATATTTAATTTGTGAACCAGTCATTTGGTCTTACCCAGATGCAGGGGATCTGGGAAATGTAGTCTCTGGTTAGAGCCGCTTCTTAGAAACAAATCTATGCATTGAAAGGAGAAGCATGAATTTTGAAAGGAGAAGCACGAATTTTGTTAAACCCATATTAAGCAGATACTTCTAGGTCACACACTTTTATTAGATACCTCACACAAAGAGAGTCTGTCTTCTAGAATCTCCATCAAGTTGGTTCAGTTGACCATCCACCCTTCCAGGAACTGCACTTACTGGGCAAAGTTTTAAACCCATGACTCTGTCTATAATGGATACTATAGCACTGCTTCCTGACTTTTCCTTGGGAATTGCCAACTCTATTACCTCCTTCCTGATTGTTTATTTGAAATCATGGATCTCCTAGGTATGTAGGTACACTGGGCTGATGAGTACATTCTACTCATCCCATGTCCCTTTTCTGTATACTTTTTCTTTTTTTTTTTTTTACAGTAGCGGGGATTGAACCCAGGGGCGTTCTACCTCCGCGCTACACCCCCGGCCCTATTTTTTATCCTTTATTTTGAAACCAGGTCTCACAAAGTTGCGGAGGACCTCACTAAGTAGAAAGAGAGAGAGAGACAGAGAGAGAGAGAGAGAGAGTGAGCGAGCTGAGACTGGCCGCGAACCTGGATCCTCCGGTCTCCGCCTCCCAAAGTACTGGGATTACAAGTGTGTGCCACCACGCCTGGCCACTTTTGGAAAATTTCTGATTCACTAGTCCTGAAGAAAGTCCTAGAGTCTATTTTTTTTTTTTTCGATACTGGGGATTGAACCCAGGGGCATTTTACCTCCGAGCTATACCCCTGGCCCTACTTTTTATACTTTAATTTGAAACCGGGTCTCACGAAGTTGCGGAGGGCCTCACTAAGTAGCTGAGTCTGGCCATGAACCCGGATCCTCCGGTCTTAGCCTCCCAAGTACTGGGATTACAAGCGTGCGCCACCACGCCCGGCCCCTAGAGTCTATTTTTAAAAATTGTTCCTATTTCCTCTTTGGGAACAAGTACTGGAATAAACCTTCCTGCATGCTGTAGCCAGACAAATCTCCCTTCTTCTTCCCCTCTTCCTTCCTATGTTTAGAAACTTACATTGGCCACATCTTTGCTTCAAATCAAATATACCTTGTTAGTGCATGGTATGCTCACATTCACCTTCTGAGTATTCAGTTTTACATGTGGGGTGAGAGAGTGGCAGGGTGGTGAGGGGAAGAGAGAAAAGATCCATTTTCTTCATTGCCTTTTCCTCCTCCTTTACATTTTCTTTCAAGTATTAGACCTTGTCCTTTATTGTTCCAGGAAAAAATTTAGAACGAGAAACTAGACCATTCTTGTTTTTTTTTTCCGTACTGGGGATTGAACCCAGAGGTATTCTACCTATGAGCTACACCCCCAGCCCAATTTTATTTCTTTTTTGGAAATAGGGTCTCACTAGGTTGCTAAGAGCCTCGCTAAAATGCCGAGGCTGGCTTGGAACCTGTAATCCTCCTGTCTCAGCCACCCAAGTACTGGGATTACAGGGGTGTGCCACCACACCCAGCCAATTCAATTCTTGGCTTTTGAACTTCTATTTATTTATTTATTTTTGCAGTACTGGGGATTGAACGCAGGGGCGTTCTACCTCCATGCTACACCCCCGGCCCTATTTTTTATGCTTTATTTTGAAACCGGGTCTCACGAAGTTGCGGAGGGCCTTACTAAGTAGAGAGAGAGAGAGAGAGAGAGAGACAGGGAGAGAGAGAGCGAGAGCTGAGGCTGGCCGCGAACCTGGATCCTCCGGTCTCTGCCTCCCAAAGTACTGGGATTACAAGCGTGCGCCACCACGCCCGGCCTTCTTGGCTTTTGAACTTCTAAGGGCTAATTCGTTTGTGTGTGTGTGTGTGTGTGTGTGTGTGTGTGTGTGTGTGTGTGTGTGTGTGTATGTGTGTGTGTGTATGTGTGTGTTACTGGGGATTGAACCCAGAGATGTTCTACCTCCAAGCTACACTCCCAGCCCTTTTTTTTTGTTTGTTTGTTTTGAAACAGGGCCTCTCTAGGTTGTTGAGAGACTCACTAAGTTGCTGAGGCTGGCTTTCAACCTGCCATCCTCCTATCTCAGCCTCCCAAATACTGGGATTACAGTCATGTACCATCATGCCTGGCTCAAAGTAATTCTCTTTTTTTTTTTTTTTTGCAGTACTGGGGATGAAATCCAGGGGCATTCTACCTCCAAGCTACACCCCAGCCCTATTTTTTATTCTTTATTTTGAAACAGGGTCTCGCTAAATTGTGGAGGGTCTCGCTGTATTGCGGAGGGCCTCACTAAGTAGCTGAGGCTGGCCGTGAACCCGGATCCTCCGGTCTCCACCTCCCAAGTACTGGGATTACAAGTGTGCGCCACCACGCCCGGCCAATTAAAGTAATTCTTGAGGATAATTTTCCCTGTTGTATTTTGGCTTTTTGTGAAAAATTGAGTACACTTTACCCCATCTACCCTGTTCCAGCTTTTTTGAGTCTCCATTATAAGTTTTTCTTCTTGATCCTATTCAGGCCTGTATCTTGTCATCTTCCAAGGTGCTCTTTTCTCTTCATACTTTTGTAAATTGCTTGAAGTTCCTTCTCTTTCCTCTCTTTTCTGTCCCAGTAATTTCTTTCTTTTCAAAGTGGCATCCCAAGTCTCATCAGCTCTGTAAGCATTCTTTGTATTCACCAGCATATATTGCTGTCTCTTTTCTGAATTCTTTTAACTATTTTATCTATATGACTTGCAATTACTCTCATATAGTGCCTGTGTAATAAAAGGGGAATTGTTTTATTCTTCTTTTACTCCTTCCCTTGCAAATAAACTTTTTCCGAGGACAGGGATGATATTTCAGTCCTTGTATTACCCATCGCGTCAAACACATAGCTTAGAATAGAGTAAGTACTCAGCAAATACTTACTGATTTGTTCCGAACTGCTTGGGAAGCTAAGGCACAAGGATCAGAAATTCAAGGCCAACTTTAGTACCTTAGCAAGACCCTGTCTCAAAATAAGAAGCAAACAGGGCTGGGGATGAGCCAGGTGTGGTTGCGCAAGCCTGTAATCCTACTACTTGAGAGGCTGAGACAGGAGGATTGCAGGTTCAAGGACACACTCATCAACATAATGAAACCCTGTTTCAAAATAAAAAAATAGCCGGGTGTGGTGGCTCACACTTGTAATCCCAGTACTTGGGAGGCGGAGACCGGAGGATCCGGGTTCGTGGCCAGCCTCAGCTACTTAGTGAGGCCTCCTCAACTTCGTGAGACCGGTTTCAAAATAAAGGATAAAAAATAGGGCCAGGTGTGTAGCTCGGAGGTAAAACGCCCCTGGGTTCAATCCCCGGTACCACACACACACACAAAAAAGGCTAGGGGTGTAGCTTGGAGGTAGAATGCCCCTGGGTTCAATTCCCAGTGCCACACACACACACACACACACACACACACACACACACACACAAAGGGGTCTGGGGATGTAGCTCAGTGGTAAACGCCCCTGTGTTCAATCCCCAGTACTGGGCAGTGGGGGAGATATATTACACCATTAAAACTGCCATTTTTTTCTTCTTATGCTTAGATCACTCAGTCCTTGGTGTTTCTGCTGTTGGCTACACTTTTCAGTGCATTGACTGGTTTGCCATGGAGTCTTTATAATACGTTTGTGATAGAAGAAAAGCATGGTTTCAATCATCAGGTATAATAAAGAATAAATTTTTTTTAATGTGAAGATTTTCTGTGCTTTTGTCCTGTGCTAGTAGTTTAAACATAATTTGCTGTTTTAGAGCATGAATTAATTGAGAAAAAAGGAACTATAGATATGGTAAAGATTATAGATTAAAGTCTTGCCATAAATTCTTGGAGTACTAATGTTTAGTGTTTATCAGCTAATAACATTTGAACAAATTTATTTTAAAGTATAAAATGCTAGAGATTTACGTATTGTCTTAGTCTGCCTAGTGTCAGTCATATAATACCATCTCATTGCATGTTAATTTTTAAAATTGCTTTAATAATGTATCCATTGTATTTACTTACTAGTTATTTAAAAAGCAAAACCAGTTTCTCAGTTTCTAGTGGTGATATTTTCTTTTTTCAGACTTTGGAATTTTTTATGAAAGATGCAATCAAGAAATTTGTTGTGACTCAGTGTATTTTATTGCCTGTGTCTTCGCTTCTGCTTTATATTATTAAAATTGGGGGTGACTATTTTTTTATTTATGCCTGGCTGTTCACATTAGTTGTTTCTCTGGTGAGTAAAAATCATTATTTCATTTTCGTTACAAAAGTTCCTTGGTGAGATAACCGTAAATTAATCTTCATTAGTATGTAAATAGTTCTTAAGATAATGAAATACAGGCCGGATGTGGTGGCGCATGCTTGTAATCCCAGTACTTAGGAGGCTGAGACCGGAGGATCTGGATTCTTGGCCAGCCTCAGCTACTTAGTGAGGCCCTCCGCAACTTCGTGAGACCCGGTTTCAAAATAAAGGATAAAAAAATAGGGCTGGAGGTCTAGCTCGGAGGTAGAACGCCCCTGGGTTCAATTCCCGGTACCGCAAAAAAAAAAAAAAAGAGGGGGGTGTGTATCTGGGGATGTAGCTCAGTAGTAGAATGCTGGCCTTTCACACATGAGGCCCTGAGCTCAATCCCCAGTACCAAAATTTTTCTTTGTGTGTGTGTGTGGTATTGGGGATTGAACCCAGAGGCATTCTACCTCTGAGCTACATCCCCAGCCCTGTTTTATTTTTCATTTGGAAACAAGGACTCACAAAGTTGTTGAGGCTGGCCATGAACCTGCAATTCTCTTGTCTCGGCCTTCGCAAGTACTGGGATTACAAGCATACTCCACCATGCCCGGCAATTTCTGCTTTTTTGAATGGAGAGTTGACTATGAATTTTTTCTTTTTTTAAAATTTTATTTTATTAGTGCAATGCAATCATACATCTTGAAGGATTTCAGGGTGGTTGATGTATACATGCACTCATTGGTCAATTAGCCCTCCCCCAATTCCCATCCCCCTGCCTCCCCCTCCCTTCTTCCCATTTTCAGCATAGTAGTTGACTTTGGTATCTTTGTGTATGTCCATCCTGTGCACCAGTTTGTTTCCTTCTCCTTCCCTCCTGTCTCCCCCAGTTAGTTTGCCTTCTTCGCTCATCTGAGGTTTTCTCTCTTTGTCTGGAGTCCCTCCTGTGTGGGGTCGTGGCTCATCCTCCTGTGTCCTCAGCACTGGGGTACTCCAGGGTGGGGCTGGGGGCTTGCCTGCCCATGTCCCCAGCACCAGAGTGAGGGGTTCTCCGAGGGCGGGCCCAAGGGCTCGCCAGCCCTGCATCCCCAGGGGTGGGGCCGAGGGCTTGCCTGTCCCACATCTCCAGTGCCGGGGTGAGGGGTTCTCCAGGGGCGGGGCCAAGGACTTACCTGCCCCGCGTCCCCAGCGCGGGGGGTAGTCTCCAGGGGCGGGGTCCAGGGCTTACCTGCCCTGTGTCCCCAGCGCTAGGGGGTCTCCAGGCACGGGGCTGAGGGCTTGCCTGCCCTGTGTCCCCAGCGCTAGGGGGTCTCCAGGCACGGGGCTGAGGGCTCGCCTGCCCCGCGTCCTCAGCACCAGGGGTAGGGGCTCTCCAGGGGCGGGGCCCAGGGCTCGCCCGCACTGCGTCCCCAGCACTGGGGGTCCCTGGGGGTGGGGCCGAGGGCTCGCCCCCCCCCCGTGTCTTCAGCACCAGGGGGAGGGGTTCTCTGGGGGCGGGGCTAAGGGCTCACCTGCCCTGCGTCCCCAGTGCCAGGGTTCTCCTGGGGCAGGGCCAAGGGCTCACCCACCCTGCGTCCCCAGCACCGGGGGAGGGTCTCCGGGGGCGGGTCTGAGGGCATGCCTGCCCCGCGTCCCCAGTGCTGGGGGGTCTCCGAGGGTGGATCTGGGGGCTCGCCTGCCCCACGTCCCCCGTGCTAGGGGTTCTCCGGGGGTGGGGCCAAGGGCTCCCCCTACCCGTGTCCTCAGTGCCAGGGTTGGGGGGCTCCAGGGATGGGGCCCAGGGCTCACTGGCCCCGCATCCCCAGCTCTGGGGGGAGGGAGTCTCTGGGGTGGGGCCAAGGGCTCACCCGCCCCGCATCCCCAGTGCCGGGAGGGAAGGGTTCTCTGGGGGCGGGGCCAAGGGCTGCCCGCCCCACATCCCCAATGCAGGGGTCTGGGTGCAGGGCCGAAGGCTGACCCGACCGTGTTCTCAGTGCTGGGCCGCTGGGGAGGGGGCCATGTTTCATCTACCTATGTCCTCAGTTTTGGGGTGTTCCAGGACGGTGTTGGGCTGCTCATGGGGGACTGTGGCTCGCCAGCTCATGTTCTCAGAGTTGGGCTGCTCCTGTGTATTGCCACCTCTTCTTTGTCTCTCCTCATTGCGCTTGTGACCGAGGAGAGGCTCACGGCCCACCCCTTGAAACCATCATTGTAGATGTGGGTCTGGATTGACTTGGGCTTCATCATGTTCCAGAGTTGATTTGTTTTAATGGTGGTCTATAGTCGCTGTTTTCACAAGGATCTACTGTCTCTCTGCTGTTGGTCTCCGGGAGTCAAGGTGTAGGCATGGCCCCGCATAGATGGCGCATTTGCCTCCGCTCTCCACTTACTAGGTGAAATGTGTGGAGTTCTGTTTAGCCCCCCGCTCTGTCCGCTGCCTCGCATTCCACTGCTCTTTGGCTTTCTTTGTTTTGTTGAGTTTTGTCTACCCCACTTTTCTTGTTAATAAGCAGTCTTCCTGCCAGCCGATGTCCGAGTTTCAGAGTGCCAGCAACACGCTGCCTCCCTTTATCTCACTCTCCCATGTTCTTGTTGGGTGGTTCCGGGGGCCATGCCACATCCATCCATGTCCTCAGTGCTGTGGTGTTCTGCGCCGGTGCTAGGCTACCCCAGGGGGGCCGTGCTTCACCCGCTCGTTTTCTCGGTGTTGGGCTACTCCTGTGCCTGGCCGCCTCATCTATGTCTGTGTTGCTTTCTTTGTGGGGGCTGAGGCTCCTGTCCCACCCTTTGCAGTCGTCGCCATTGTAGGTGTGGATCTGGTTTGACTTAGGCTTCATCTTGGTCCGATGTCAATTGCTTTCGATGGTGAACTATAATCGCTGGTTTCGTAAGAATCAGTTGTTTCTTTGCTGGAGAATTCCGGGGGCCGCAGTGCTGGCGTGGCTCAGCCAAGATGGCGCCTTTGTCTCTGCACTCCGCTTACCAGGTGAGATGCTTTGAGCTCCCTACCGCCCTCCACTCTTTCCACTGCCTCGCATTCCGCTGCACTTTGGTTCTCATTGTTTTGTTGAGTTTTGGCTGCCCTACTTTTCTTTCCAAGACGCAGTCCTCCCGCCAACCGAGCTCCGACTCTCGGAGCGCCGATGACACACTGCCTCATGCTTTCTGCCATCTTGGTTCTCCTGAATTTTTTCTCTTTATGCTGACTCTTACATGCAAGAAGCTAGTCATTGGTCACTTTCTTTTTCTTTTCTCTCTTTTTTTTTTTTGGTAGTGAGGATTGAACCCGATATTTATTTATTTATTTATTTATTTATTTATTTATTTTGTGGTACTGGGGATTGAACCCAGAGGCATTCTACCTCTGAGTTACACCCCCAGCCCAGCCCTATTTTATTTTTTATTTTGAAACAGCATTTCACTAAGTTGCAGAAGGCCTTGCTAAGTTGCTGAAGCTGGCTGCAAACCTATGATCCTCCTGTCTCAGTCTCCCAAGTACTAGGATTACAGGTACCCGCCACCATGCCCAGGTTTTGTTTTTTTTTTTTTTTTTTTTTTTTTTGCGGTACTGGAGATGCTACACCTCCAGCCCTATTTTTTATTCTTTATTTGGAAACAGGGTCTCTCTAAGTTGTGGAGGGCCTCACTAAGTAGCTGAAGCTGGCTGTGAACCTGTGATCCTCCTCTCTCAGCCTCTCAAGTACTGGGATTACAATCGTGTGCTACTATACCCGGCTTATTTTTTATTTATTTTTAATTTTTTTTCTTTTCTTTTTCTTTTCGGTACTGGGGATTGAACCCAGGGGCATTCTACATCCAAGCTACACCCCCAGCCCTCTTTTTTGTTCTTTATTTTGAAACAGGGTCTCACTAAGTTGCAAAGGGGCTAAGTAGCTGAGGCTGGCCATGAACCCGGATCCTCTGGTCTCAGCCTCCCAAATACTGGTATCACAGGTGTGCTCTTCCAGGCGCAGTTTCTTTTAATGATTCTTACTGACCTTCAGTTCCTAAAAAGCACTCTGAAAGGCAGAATTGCAGTTATTATTGGCTTATGAGGTGTCCAAAATACCCAAGATAGTTTTGTTTTCCCTGTACTAGGGATTGAACCCAGGGCCATTCTACCTCCAAGCTATACCCCCAGCCCTGTTTTTTATTCTTTATTTTGAAACAGAGTCTCACTATGTTGCAGAAGGCCTCACTAAGTGGCTGAGGCTGGCTGTGAACCTGCAATCCTCCTGTCTCAGCTTCCCAAGTACTGGGATTATAAGCATACGCCACTATGTCCAGCCCAAGATAGTTTTTGAAAGGACCATTTATTACCAGGCAGAGATCTTAATCACTGTTAATAGCATTATATTCTAAAATAAAATTGACAAGTTTACTGTGCTATCAGACTAATATGATTTAATACCTCAAACAGATATTAAGCTCTTATTGTCTGGAGATACCAGAGCAAATAAGTTCCCTGTTTTAAAGTTTGGGGTAGAAAATTGTTTCAATATAATTGAGTCTGTATAATAATGAGTAGTTTTTCCTTAAGAAGGTAATCATAGGTTGTTTTGATATTTACTTTTCAGGTTCTTGTCACAATCTATGCTGATTATATTGCCCCTTTATTTGACAAATTCACACCTCTGCCTGAGGGAAAGCTTAAACAAGAAATTGAAGTAATGGCAAAGAATATTGACTTCCCTTTGACCAAGGTGTATGTTGTTGAAGGTAAGGCTACCTGGGGGTAAGAAGGTTTTATTTTGAGTACTCTATTTCTAATAAAAGAAAAACCAGTTTTTGTTTGCTTAAATTTACTATTTAGCCAGGTGTGGTGGCTCACACTTATAATCCCAGTACTTGGGAGGCTGACACTGGAGGATCTGGGTTCGTGGCCAGCCTCAGCTACTTAGTGAAGCCCTCCGCAACTTAGTGAGACCCAGTTTCAAAATAAAGAATAAAAAATAGGGCTGGGGGTGTAGCTTGGAGGTAGAATGCCCCTGGGTTCAATCCCCAGTACCGCAAAAAAAGAAAAAAAATTTACTATTTAAAGGTTAGGATAACAGCTGGATGTGGTGGTGCACGCCTGTAATCCCAGTACTTGGGAAGCTGAGACATGAGGATCACAGGTTGGTGGCCAGACTCACTACTTAGCAAGGCCCTGTTTCAAAAAATAAAATAAAATAGGTCTGGGGTGTAGCTCAGAGGTAGAATGCTGTTGGGTTCAAACCCCAGTATCACACACACACAAAATTACAGGTTAGGATAGGATTTTACTTTTTTTTTTTTTTTTTTACATTACCGGGGATTGAACCCAGGGTTCAATCCTCCAAGCTACACCCCCAGCCCTATTTTTTTATTCTTTATTTTGAAATAGGGTCTCGCTAAGTTGAGGAGGGCCTCACTAAGTAGCTGAGGCTGGCTGCAAACCTGTGATCCTCCTGTCTCAGCCTCCCAAGTACTGAGATTACAAGCATGCACCACCATGCCCGGCTAGGATTTTACATTTTAAGGATTTTACATTTTAAGATTTGTAAGAATTGATGACATAGTCTAGGAATAGAAACTGGTGATCTGATGCCAAAACCTGTTCTTGCCTTCGTCTGTGTTTGATAAGCTTTTTAGTATTGCTTTAAATCTTTGGCCAAGGTCATTTTTACTTTCTGTTATACTATATATTAGACTGATATATTCAATTCTGTTATCTGTCTGGCTCCTTTAGGTAATTGAGTTGGACTCCTTTTTTATTTTTGTGGTACTGGGGATTGGAACCAGGGATGTTCTACCTCTGAGATACACCCCCAGTCCTATTTTATTTTATATTTCTTTCTTTCTTTTTTTTTTTTTGGTACTGGCAATTGAACCCATGGTCATTCTACCTCTGAGCTACACCCTTGGCCTTATTTATTTATTTACTTATTTAGGCTGGGGATAGAACCCAGAGGCATTCTACCTTTGAGCTACACCCCCAGCCCTATTTTTTTTTTATTTGGAAACGGTCTCACTAAGTTGCTGAGACTGGCTTTGAACCTGCAATTCTCCTGTCTCAGCCTCCCAAGTACTGGGATTACAGGCGTGCACCACCACGTACAGCTTTATTTTACTTTTTTTATTTTTTGGTACTGAGGATTGAACCCAGGGGCATTCTACCTCTGAGCTATACCCTCTGCCCCATTTTTTAATTTTTACTTTTGAAACAGGTTCTCACTAGGTTGATGAGAGTCTCACTATTTGCTGAGGTTGTCCTCCAACCTGTGATCCTCCTATCTCAGCCTCCCAAATACTGGGATTACAGACACATGCCACCATGCCCGGCTTTTACTTTATTTATTTATTTGTGGTACTGGGTATTGAACCCAGGGGCATTCTATATCCAAGCTACATCCCCAGCCCTATTTTTAATTCTTTATTTTGAAACAGGGTCACACTAGGTGGGAGGACCTCACTAAGTAACTGAGAATGGCTGCGAACCTGCAATCCTCATGTCTCAGCCTCCCAAGTTCTGGGATTACAAGCGTGTGCCACCATGCCAGGCTACTTTATTTTAAAACAGGATTCGCTGGGCATGGTGGTACACACTTGTAATCCCAGTACTTGGGAGCCTGAGACAGGAGGATTGCAGATTTGTGGCCAGCCTCAGCTACTTAGTGAGGCCCTCTGCAACTTAGTGAGATCCTGTTTCAAAATAAAGAATAAAAAATAGGGCTGGGGGTGTAGCTCAGAGGTAGAATGCTCCTGGGTTCAATCCCCAATACCACAAAAAAAAAGAACAAAAAAAAAATAGGGTCTAAGTTTCTATGGCTGGCCTCGAACCTCCTGTCTCAGCCTCCCAAAACCTGGGATTACAAGATTACACCACCATGCCTACCTTGAGTTGGATTCATGATTAGTCATATTCCATTTAGCACTAGTTTGGAGGCTCTAAAACAAAACGAATGTTATTGGCCTTTTTTCCTCCAGCAGAATATCCAGTGTTCGGGAGGACTCTGCTTAATCTGTAGATTACCAAAACTGGATTATCACTGGATGTTGGGGTATATGGGGACAAAGAAAACACGGCTTGACAGCAAGAAACAGGCTTTATTCAGGGATAAAACCTGGAAGGAGGCAACTGACAGGGAGAAAGAGTCCACTTGAGTCAGGAGCCCTCTTCCTTATAGACTAAGGGCTTTTTATAGGGCAAGGAAGTGGGGGGGCACAGGAGTAGTCATGTATGCCACCGGTTGGTGGGCTAATGACCAGGTCATCTTGGGGCAGGGTAATGGTCAGGAGGCGTTCCTCTTTCGCACCATTTTGGGTCTCTTTTTTCTTGGTCCTTTCTGGCCAGACCTCACGGCCAGACCTCACAGTGCCCACACTGGGTACTTCAGATTAGTTATACTCTGCTTTTCTGATGACTGCCTTTGAGAGTTAAGCTATTTTTTTTTTTTTTTTTTTTTTTCTGTACCAGGGATTGAACCCAGTGGTGTTCTACCTCTGCGCTACACCCCCGGCCCTATTTTTTATACTTTATTTATTTATTTATTTATTTATTTATTTATTTTTTTGCGGTACCGGGAATTGAATGCAGGGGCGTTCTACCTCCGCGCTATGCCCCCGGCCCTATTTTTTATGCTTTATTTTGAAACCAGGTCTCACGAAGTTGCGGAGGGCCTCACTAAGGAGAGAGAGAGAGAAAAAGACAGGGGAGAGAGAGCGACAGCTGAGGCTGGCCACGAACCCGGATCCTCCGGTCTCCGCCTCCCAAAGTACTGGGATTACAAGCATGCACCACCACGCCTGGCTTTTATACTTTATTTTGAAACCGGATCTCATGAAGTTGTGGAGGGCCTCACTAGGTAGAGAGAGAGAGAGACAGACAGA
>PVJS01029267.1:0-24902 GCA_004027185.1 Glis glis
GAGAGGAGAGAGAGAGAGAGAGAGAGAGAGAGAGAGAGATATTGATCGCACGCGCATGCGCGCTGAGGCTGGCCGCGAACCCGGATCCTCCGGTCTCCACCTCCCAAAGTACTGGGATTACAAGCGTGCGCCACCACGCCCGGCTCCTGTTTAAAAATTTTAAAAAATAAAATAAAATAGGACTGGGGGTGTAGCTCAGAAGTAGAATGCTCCTGGGTTCAATCCCCAGTACCACAATAAATAAATAAATAAATAAATAAATAAATAAATAATTTTTTGCGGTACTGGGGATTGAACCCAGGGACATTCTACCTCTGAGCTATACCCCCAGCCCTATTTTTTATTTTGAAACAGGGTCTTGCTAAGTTGTGGAAGGTCTCACTAATTAGCTGAGGCTGGCCACGAACCCGGATCCTCCGGTCTCAGCCTCCCAAGTACTGGGATTACAAGCATGTGCCACCACGCCCGGCTATAAATAATGAAATTTAAACCAGGCATCGTGGCACATGCCTGTAGTCCCAGTACTTTGGAAGTTGAGGCAGGAGGATCTCAGATTGGAGGCCAGTGCTCAGTAACTTAGTGAGACCCCGTTTCAAAATAAAAACTAAAACAGGGCAGGGGGTGTAGTTCAGAGGTAGACTATCCCATGTTTTGATTCCCAGTACTACAAAAAAAGTATGCCATACAGCATGCCAGAAGGTGGTATTGCTGCAGGGGAAACTGAGGCAGGAGGAGCTAGGGAGGGGAGGGGATGGGACCAAGGTTCTAGCAGCCAGGTGGTCAGAGCACTGTGAAGGTGCCGTCAGAGTGGGGATATCCCTCAGTGTTGGTAAAGAGCAGGGGTGCTGGGACCGCCTGACCACCCGCACCCCCGCCCCCGCCTGCCCACAGGTGAACTTCAACGAGCCCCTGTCCATGCTCCAGCGGCTGACGGAGGACCTGGAGTACCACCACCTACTGGACAAGGCGGTGCACTGCGCCAGCTCAGTGGAGCAGATGTGCCTGGTGGCCGCCTTCTCCGTGTCCTCCTACTCCACCACTGTGCACCGCATCGCCAAGCCCTTCAACCCCATGCTGGGCGAGACCTTCGAGCTGGACCGCCTGGAGGACATGGGCCTGCGCTCCCTCTGCGAGCAGGTAAGACCACCGGGCTGGCCCTGCGCAGCTCCAGCCAGGCTCGGGGTCAGAGCGAGACGAATGGGATGCAGCCTCTGACCCCACCTGCCTCCAAGGACCGGTCCAGGGTGCCCCGGAGACCGCAAGGGGCAGAGGGAAGCTTGGCGGGACAGAGTTGGGTCTGGTGTCAGGCGAGGGGAGGACCCAGGATCCCAGCCAGGGGCTGTGTGGCAGGGGTGGAGGGGAGTTTGCGGGGCACTGTTGAGAGTCTAGATGGGCCAGAGTAGAGGCAACCACTGAACTGAAAGGTGGCAGGCAGGAGGAGCCCAGGCTGGCCATGTCCCCTCCACCTGCCCCTTCTCCATCCTTTCCCTGCCCCTTCCCCTGCAGATGAGCCAAGACCCAGGCCCTGTGGGTGGGGACCTCAGCCGAGGCATCCTGGCCCTGGGCCTTCTCAGCAAAGAGGTGACCAATTGATTCCCTTGGTGCTGGCGCTGCCCTGGCTCCGGGGCTCAGCCCATGACAGCCCACAGTTTGCTGGCCTGGTTGCATGTTTGAAAGCCGTGCTGCTGTGGCTGCTGTGACAGCCTGTTAGGATGTGACTGCGGTGACCCGCACAGGGTACAGTGGCCAGGTTTTGGCAGTGGAGCCAGCAGGTTTGCCAACACTCAGATATGCGGGTTGGAGCCACTCAAGGGCTGAGCCCGAGTAAATGCATTTCTCTATTCGGCAGACATTAAGTGCCCTGGGCATGCCAGGTGCTGAGGGGATAGCTGGGGAGTGGACGGGTGCCTCTCCTGGTCTCAGAGGGCTGGGGTGGAGGCGCACAGGCAGATACTGCAGATGCCAGAGGCTTCTCCATCTTTTAGAAAGGTGGTGGTTAAGCCGTGCGTGGTGGCGCACACTTGTAATCCCAGAACTTGGGAGGCAGACAGGAGGATCACAGGTTTGCGGCCAGCTTCAGCTACTTAGTGAGGCCCTCCACAACTTAATGAGACCCTGTTTCAAAATAAAAGAATAAAAAAAATAGGGTTGGAGGTGTAGCTCAGAGATAGAATGTCCCTGGGTTCAATCCCCAGTACCAAAAAAAAAAAAAAAAAAAAAGTGGTGGTTAGCTAGGCATGGTGGCATGCGCCTGGAATCCCTTGGGAGGCTGAGACAGTAGGAGCACAGGTTCAAGGCCAGCCTCAGCAACTTAACGAGACCCTATTTCAAAACAAAAAATAAAATAGGGCTGGGGGTTTGCTCACCCCTGGATTCAATCCCCAGTCTCTCCCCACCAAGAAAAATGGGTTCACCATCCTAGGCCCCCCCACTCAGCGTAACAGGTCACAACAGACATGTGCCTCCCCAGGTGCACGGTGAAGATGAATTGAGAAGGTGCACATGGAGTCCTTGGTAAAGCCACATCCTTCCTTAGCCCTCAGTCCAACCTATTCTGGGAACATCTTACAAGTGCAGGCTCAGCCAAGTGTGGTAGCCCAGGCCTGTAATCCCAGTACTTGGGAAGCAGAAACAGGAGGATCGCAGGTTCGAGGACAGCCTCAGCAAGTAGTGAGACTCTCAGCAACCTAGCAAGACCCTGTTTCAAAACAAAAAAATAAGCTGGGTGTGGTGGCACACGCTTGTAATCCCAGTACTTGGGAGGCTGAGACTGGAGGATCTGGGTTTGTGGCCAGCCCCAGCTACTTCGTGAGGCCCTCCGCAACTTAGCGAGACCTTGTTTCAAAATAAAGAATAAAAAATAGAGCTGGGGGTGTAGCTTAGAGGTAGAATGCCCCTGGGTTCAATCCCCAGTACTGCAAAAATAAATAAATAAATAAATAAATAAATAAATAAATAAATAAATAAAATAAAATAAAAATGGGCTGGGGAGTGTAGCTCAGAGGTAGAATGCCAGCCAGGTGTGGTGGCGCACACTTGTAATCCCAGTACTTGGGAGGCTGAGACTGGAGGATCGGGTTTGCAGCCAGCCTCAGCAACTTAGTGAGACCCTGTTTCAAAATAAAGAATTAAAAATAGGGCTGGGGGTGTAGCTCAGAGGTAGAATGCCTCTGGGTTCAATCCCCAGCACCACACACACAAAAAAGAAGTGCAGGCTCTACTGTCACCCCCATTTTACAGCCCAAGAGCCAGGCCCATCTCACACTCCCGTGGGCCAGTGTCAGGGCAGCCATCCAAGCTACTTTCCCCTCAGGACACTGTCCTTCCTGGGGACCTGCCTCAGGCCCAGGACCAGTCAGAAGAGCAGCCAGACCTGCTCCCCTGACCACAGATCTGAGTCCTGGGGCCAGGGCAGGCTGTCCCTGCCCAGCCAGCAATGCTCACACGCAGCTGGTCTGGTCCCAGGTGAGCCACCACCCGCCTTCAGCTGCCCACTACGTGTTCTCCAAGCACGGCTGGACCCTCTGGCAGGAGATCACCATCGCCAGCAAGTTCCGGGGGAAGTACATCTCCATCATGCCACTCGGTGAGCAGGGCCACGTGCTTCAAAGGGAGGATGAGCCACCCTAAAGCCAGTGTGGAGCCAGGCGCAGTGGCACCCACCTGTAATCCCAGGACTAGGGAGGCTGAGATGGGAGGATTGCAGATTCGAGAACAGCCTCAGCAATGTAGCAAGACTCTCAGCAATCTAGCGAGACCCTGTTTCAAAACAAAATAAGGCTGAGGATGTAGGTTGGTGGTAGAGTGCCCTGGATTCAATCTCCAGTACCCCCCCACACACACACACACAAAGCCAGTTTGGGGCTCTGTGGGGAGACCTTCCTGAAGGTCTGCCCCCGCCATCACCACCCACAGTCCTCCTGGCCTGCCCCCTCCAGCCTGCATGGATACCCTTTGGTTCTCAAGACCCTGGGTCTGAGGGTGGACTGGCCAGAGCCCAGCATGAGGGGGCTGTGCTCTCTGACCTGCAGGTGCCATCCACTTAGAATTCCAGGCCAGTGGGAACCACTACGTGTGGCGGAAGAGTACCTCGACGGTGCACAACATTATTGTGGGCAAGCTCTGGATCGACCAGGTCAGAGCTGGCCGGTGGGTGCCTGTGGGGCGGGCCTGGGGTGCGTGGCCTGGGAATCGGCCGCTGACCACCACCTCCTCTCACCAGTCAGGGGACATCGAGATTGTGAACCATAAGACCAATGACCGGTGCCAGCTGAAGTTTGTGCCCTACAGCTACTTCTCCAAAGAGGCCGCCCGAAAGGTGAGCACCCACCTTCCAGAACCCCCGGAGGCCCACAGCAGGGGTGCTCACATGGGTCCTGCCAATGTCCACAGGTGACTGGAGTGGTGAGCGACAGCCAGGGCAAGGCCCACTATGTGCTGTCCGGCTCATGGGATGAGCAGATGGAATGCTCCAAGATCGTGCACAGCAGCCCCAGCAGCCCCGGCTCCGACGGGAAGCAGAAGACAGTGTACCAGACACTGCCGGCCAAGCTGCTGTGGAAGAAGTACCCGCTGCCGTGCGTAGGGACTCGGGGCGGTACTGAGGGAGAGGCAGGGGAAGGAGGCCAGTGAGCAGTAGACAGGCAGATGCCCTCCACCCTCGCCAGGCAGGAAGCACAGTTGGGAGCGCTCAGTCCACATGTGAGCCAAGAAAACTGTCCTGCGCCTGACGTCCCCGCACAGAAGCCAGGTGTCCACCAGGAAATGGGTGGGACACTGTCAGGAGGCAGTAAATACTAAGCAGAGCCAAGGTGACATGGCACAACCCTTCCCTGCATGGCCAGAAGAGATAAAAACAAACGTAGCCCAGTGCTGCCCAAGGATGGTAGGTTCGAGGCCAGCCTCGGCAACTTAGTGAGACCCTGTTTCAAAATAAAATAGGGCTGGGGTATAGCTCAGTAGCAGAACACCCCTGGATTCGATCCCCAGTACCACAAAATAAAGAAATGAAAGAAAGAGAGAGAGAGAGAGAGAGAGAGAGAGAATGAAAATAATTTTCCCAGGGCTGGGGATATAGTTTAATAGAAGAGCATGGGCCTAGCATTCTTGAAGTCCTGGGTTCAACCCCAGTGCCAAAGGAAAATACAAAAAGTTCTCCCAAATTAATGTAAATACATCAAAGTATAGGGTGGTAAAGACAAGAGGTTTTCGTTTGTTTGTTTGTTTTGCGGTACTGGGGATTGAACCCAGGGGCATTCTACCTCTGAGCTACACCCCCAGCCCTATTTTTTATTCTTTATTTTGAAACAGAATCTCACTAAGTAGCTGAGGCTGGCCTTGAACCTGCAATCCTCGTATCTCAGCCTCCCAAGTACACCCAGCTAAGGCAAGAGATTTTAAAAAAATGTTCAAGCCGGGAGTGGTGGCCGATACAGGAGGATTATAGGTTCAAGGCCAGTGCATGGTTTCAAAATAAAAATAAAATAGGGCTGGGCCTGTATGTAGATCAGTGGTAGACTGCCCCTAGGTTCAATCTCCAGTAACACACACACACACACACACACACACACACACACACGAGAAAAAAAATGTTCACTCAGGCCATGCTATCACTGAGGCTGAGACAAGAGGTCCACAGGTTCAAGTCCAGTGCATGGTAACTTAGACCTTGTTTCAAAATAATTAAAAGGACTAGAGATATAGCTCAGTTGAAGAGCACCCCTGGGTTCAATCCCCAGTACTGCAAAATTAATTAATTTTTATTTTTTTATTTTTTGTGGCACTGGGGATTGAACCCAGGGGCATTCTACCTCTGAGCTACACCCCCAGGCCTATTTTATTTTTATTTTGAAACAGGGTCTTGCTAGGTTGATGAGAGTCTCACTACTTGCTGAGGCTGTCCTCGAATCTGTGATCCTCCTGTCTCACCCTCCCAAGTACTGGGATTACAAGTGTGCACCACCATGCCCGGCTCAAAAGTTCATTCTTTGAGAAAAAAAAAAAGCAACAACAGACAACAGAGAAGCCTACTGGTAAGACTGATCAAGATAGAACTAAATATTAATGAAAAAGGTTTCATATGATATGTAAAATACAAATAGATCATCAAAACTCTCATGGGAAAGACATCTTAGAAAAACATAACTTATAGCCGGGTGTGGTGGCGTACGCTTGTAATCCCAGTACTTAGGAGGCTGATACTGGAGGATCCGGGTTCGCAGCCAGCCTCAGCTACTTAGTGAGACCCTCTGCAACTTAGTGAGACCCTGGTTCAAAATAAAGAATAAAAAATAGGGCTGGGGTGTAGCTCTGAGGTAAATGCCCCTGGGTTCAATCCCCAGTACTGCAAAAAAAAAAAAAAAAAGAAAGGAAAGAAAAACATAACCTATAAGAACTGACTCTGGAAGAAATAAAAAGCATGAATAGTCATATAATAACCAAAGAAACTAAAGCAGTAGTTTTAAAATTACTACAAGGAAAACACAAGGCCCAGATAATTTTACAGGTGATTCTGCCAAATTTTCAAGAAATAATTTATTCTGATCTTATATAAAGTTTTCCAGACTATAAAAAAAGAAGAAATAGCCAGGTGCAGCGGCTCACGTCTGTAACCCTAGCTGTTTGGGAGCTGAGGCAGGAGAATCTCTAAGTTGCCAGACTGGTCAACATAGAGGTAGCCTGTCTCAAAATTTAAAAAATTAAAAAGCTGGGGAGATAGCTCAGTGGCAGAGCACCCCTGGGTTCATTCTCCAGTACAATAAATAAACAAATAAATAAGAAAGAAAGAAAAAGAGGAAATACCCTTTTTCCCATACTGTGAGGCCAGAATAACCCTCATACCAAACCAGCCTAAGATAGTAGTAGGAAAATAAAATAAAGAGCAAAGCATCACAAGAAGACAAAAAACAACACCAGCAAAGTGGCAGGAATATAGCAGCAAAATCAATAAGAGAGAAAGCCCTAAAATGGGAGCAACATAGTTTTGTTTGTTTGTTTGTTTTGGTGCTGGGAGAATGACAAAGTTTGACTTTCAATGAATAAAACCTCTGACGTGGATGTTCAAAAGCGGGAGAAGGCACATGTAACCAACATGTTATGTGCAAACAGGGAGTTTGCTATGCCACAAGTAGTAACACAATACCAGTGAGGATATTAGGAAACTTTTTTTTGGTACCAGGAAACCCATGGGCATTCTACCTCTGAGGTATAACATCCCCAGCCCTTATTATTTTTTTGTTCTGAACCAGAGTCTCTCTAGGTTGCTGGGCATCTTGTTAAGTTGCTGAGGCTGTCCTCAAACCTGCAATCCTCCTGTCTCAGCCTCCCAAGTACTGGAATTACAGGCCTGTACCACCATGCCTGGCTTAGAAAACAATTTTATGCTGATAAATTTGAAAAGGGCAAATTCCCAGAAAAGTCTAAAGTAGCAAAACAGTTGCAGATCAGTGGGACGCATACGAACTGCGGCAATAAAGGGCCAGTTAGATGCGGCCAATGGGCTTTGCGGGTCGGTTCATCAGGGGTGGACACAGAGCCAGGGAAAGGTCAGCCCAGGGCCAGATGGAGCCCAGGATGGGAGAGCTGGAGGGCAAGATGCCGGGCTAAGAGGAGGCAGCCGGAGGACAGCTCACGGTCCCTCGTGCCACTGCAGGGAGAACGCGGAGAACATGTACTACTTCTCAGAGCTGGCCCTGACCCTCAATGAGCAAGAGGAGGGTGTGGCGCCCACTGACAGCCGCCTGCGGCCGGATCAGAGGCTGATGGAGAAAGGGCGCTGGGACGAAGCCAACACGGAGAAGCAGAGGCTGGAGGAGAAGCAGCGCATGTCGCGGCGCCGGCGGCTGGAGTCCTGCGGTCCTGGCCACGGCTGCGGCGCCGAGGAAGGTGAGGCCTGGCTGCCAGGGTGGGCGTAAGGGACAGTTGGAGGGTGCGAGGGGGTCCCCGTGGGAGCGGGGAAGGTGCTCTCGGGGAGCAGACCACTCACCCCTCCACGGGCCTGCTGCACCTGTCCAGCAGAGAAGGATGGAGATGGATACGTGCCGCTGTGGTTCGAGAAGAGGCTGGACCCACTGACTGGGGAGACAGCCTGCATATACAAGGGCGGCTACTGGGAGGCCAAGGAGAAGCAAGACTGGCACATGTGCCCCAACATCTTCTGAGCGCCACCCCAGCAGCAAATACAGGCGCCTGCAGAGCCGGGTCCACTTTTTCTTTTAATGCACTCAATTTAGTACTGAATGAAACACACAAACACACACACACACACACACACACACACACAACTTCTTTTCTCCCTATGTTTTTTCCCTAAAGAAAAACTTTTGGGGCCCTCCACCTTAGAAGGACGAAGGGCTGACCCGGGTTCTCCCCAGCCCCTAGGTGCACCGGGTCACCTGCGCCCCCTTCTCCATCGACTTGAGTCCCCCGGGCACCCCAGCTCCCAGTTCCCACAACTCAGGCTGGCTGGCCCAGGCCATGGGCTGCCCAGGTCACCAGCCCCCTCACCAGGGAGGTACTGGCCCCTCCTCCGGAGCCTCTTTTGACTTTTTTAGAAAAAAAGAAGAAAAAATGATCTCCATTTCTTTCCAGCCATGATGTTTAGTAAATATTTTTAGTATGGCACTTAGCAGACAGCTTTCCAAGTGTGCTTTCTTGCCACACAATTGTCCTGGCAAGAATCTGTTCCCTTTTTAAAGACATCAGGAAGCCAGACCCCTTTGAGTTAGGAGCATTTTGTAGCTAGACATAGCAAGGCCTTGTTTGTATCTGAGCTGCCCACCCCCTAGGAGCCCGGGGCCCCCTCAGAGACCAAGCCCAAGGGGGCTGCCTGGCTCAGCAGAGCACAAGAGGTCTCCTTCTGGAGCAACCACCCATAATGGGGGTGGGGAGCCACGAGGACATCCTGTGCGTGGAGCCCCTCGTCGAGCCTTGGCCAACCTGGGGCAGTGCCCTAGACCCAAAGAGGCCAGGAAGGGCCCGCAGGTGCTCCCCGCCACCCCCAAGAACCAGGCCCTGAATCAGCAATAACAAACAAACCCTCCTCCACTCAGCCTGGGCTGGTGACCTGGGCCCGAGACAACTGGCATCCCTCCTCAGGCGGCTCCGGGGGTGCCCCATCTCAGCACCCCCTGAACTTCTTTATTTGCCTAATTTATATATATATATATGGATATATAAATATATATGAAATAGCTATTTTGCTTAAATTTCTATGGATGTCAAAGTGAAAAATGATGAAGACAGGCACGCCTGTCTGAGTTTGGCCTCCTGTCAGCTGTGCCCTACTCTCTCCTCGTGCCCCGTCCCCTTCTGGCGGTTTCTGTCAACCTGGAGTGGGGGCGGGGGGGCTGGATCACTGTGGCTACGGTCCCTGCCCTCAGAATCCCCCATTCCAACCCTCCCCACTTTAGTTTGGCCCTGAAAGTTCATCGTGGGGGTTTTTCTTTCTACTCCAGGGAATGGTTTTGTTTTTATTTTTTTTAAAGTGAAAACACCAAGGTATTGTGCAATGCCTTACACTGCCCACTTGGGCGGGACGGGTGGGGGGCCGCGGCCTCTCCCCAGACCTACGGATGTCTCTCTTCCCAACACTGTTGTCAGCGAGCACTTTTGACCTGTAATAAAAAAAAAAAAAACCTGGCTTTGGAGTTTTCCACTGCCCTGTCCCCGAGTCTGTATGTGGCTGGATGGGAGGGGAGGTGCTGACGAAGGTGACAGGTGACAGCCCACAAGTTGGCATAGGGGGTGAGGTGCAGGCTTTGTTCTACTGTGTCACGCAGCGGGAGCCTGCTGGGGGCGGGGCCTGTGCCAAGAAGGTGGAGGGCTGAATCGGCTCCGCCCAGCACTGACCTGGGGAGAGGTGGGAGGGGTGCATTTCTTCCAGGGGTAACCATGGGTCAGACCTGGACCCAGATCTCCAACCCCCTCCCAAAGGGCAGTGCTTTAGCTGCCTGAAGCCACTAGCAGCCCCTCTAGTCTCTCAGTTCCTGGAGCTGTCTAGGGCGAGGCACCCTGTCCTACAAGAGGAGGGCCTGCCCTGGCAAGTTCCCTGTTGCTTGACAACTGTGGCCTGGGCTGCTTCTGTTGCCCCCGTTGCCAGGCAACTCAGATCGCTAGGTCCTAAGACCCAGCAGAGCAGCCCCTGGTCTAGCCGGCCGGCCGAGTGGCCCTCCACTGCCAGCGCTTCCAGGTGCAGGGACGGAGGGGCAGGGGCAGGGAGAGCCAGGGCCCTCACCTCTGTCTGGATGCCCCAGCACAGTGGGATCCAAGGCTGGTGTCCCCGCCATGCTTCCCCATCCCCGAGGAGGTGGCCACCGGTGAGTCCTTTAGAGGAGCTGCAGGGGCAGCTCTCACTGGAATGGGGGGGATGGGGCAACCCCAGGATGGAGCTGATTCAAAGAGCATTGGAGGGGGGCCTGCCAGGGGAGGGGACGGGCTGCGTAGGCACAATTTACTTTTTACAGGAACTCTTTTTCCTCCTCTTTTGAAAACTGGGTCAGTTAGCCATCTCCATTTTCATTTTAATTTTTACTTTTTGTAAGTTGAATTCAGGGGCATTCTACCTCTGAGCTACACCCCCAGCCCTTATTTATTTATTTATTTATTTATTTATTTATTTATTTTTTAGGCGGTACCAGGGATTGAACCCAGGGGCATTCTACTTCTGAGCTACATTACCAGCCGTATTTTTTATTCTTTATATTGAAACAGGGTCTTAAGTTGTGGAGGGCCTCACTAAGTAGCTGAGGCTGTCCTCAAACCTGTGATCCTCCTGTCTCAGCCTCCCAAGTACTGGGATTACAAGTGTGCACCACCACGCCCAACTTATTATTTTTAAACAGGGTCTCACTAGGTTGATGAGAGTCTCACTACTTGCTGAGGCTGCCCTCAAACCTGTGATCCTCCTGTCTCAGCCTCCCAAGTACTGGATTACAGGCATGTGCCACCGGCAGCTGCTTTGCCTGTTTTTGAACTTAGATGGACATAGCATTTTATTTACTATTTTGCTGTTTGCTTTATCTTTTCAACATTATGTTCCAGAAATTGATCCATGTTGTTGGATGTGTTGGGGTATATATATGGGGTCAAAGAAAACACGGCCCAACAGCAGGGACAGGCTTTATTTAGGGATAAAACCTGGAAGGAAGCATCTGACGAGGAGAGAGCTCATGGGTCAGAAAGCCTGCCTCCTTACAGGCTCGGGGCTTTTTATGGGGCAAGGAAGGGGGGGGTACAGGAGTAGTCCTGTAAGCTGCTGGTTGGTGCACTAGTGGCCAGGTCATCTTGGGGCAGGACAATGGTCAGGGGCATCTCTCTTTCTTTGTTCCTTTGTTCTTGGTCCTCCTCCGGCATGACCTTGTGGTCAGACCTCACTGTCAACCCTCACAGTGCCCACAGGATATAAGTGTAATTCATTTTCACTACTGTGTATAATGAAGTATACCGGTGATGGAATATGCCACATTTTAAAATCCACGCCTCTGTAACTGGCATTTGGGTTGACTATTTTTATTTCTTTGCCATTACATTGCAGCTGTGAACATCCTTGTCTGTTTCTCCTGTTGCACGCAGGCAGGACTTTCTCCCAAGGATGTAATCCTAGAATTGCTGAGTCATAGGACTTTTTTTTTTTTTTTTTTGCAGTACTGGGGATTGAACCCAGGGGCATTTTACCTCCGAGCTACACCCCTGGCCCTATTTTTTTATTCTTTATTTTGAAACAGGGTCTCACTAAGTTGCAGAGGGCCTCACTAAGTAGCTGAGGCTGGCCACGAACCTGGATCCTCCGGTCTCAGCATCCCAAGTACTGGATTACAAGCGTGTGCCACCACGCCTGGTGTCATAGCACATTTGAATTGCACTTCACTGAGTAATGCCATGCAGTTTTCAGAAAGGGTTGTATCGGTTTTCACACTCACTGGCACTATGAATTGCTTGCTTCCTTTCTCTACTTTCTCACCAACATGTGGTATTGGTAGACTTGAGAATTTCTTGCCAGTCTCATGGGCATGGAATGGTATCTCATTGTGGTTTTATTTGTATTTCTTTGGTTTCTGTCATGGCTGAGCACCTTTTAAAATTTTTATTGGCCATTTAGATTTCTTCTTTTATGAAATGTTCAAAATTTTGGCCCATTTTTTTCTATTATTTGGGGATTTTTATTGATTGGCTTTTTTTTTTTTTGCAGTACTGAGGATTGAACCGAGGGGCATTGTACCTCCGAGCTACACCCCCAGCCTATTTTTTATTCTTTATTTTGAAACAGGGTCTAAGTTGCAGAGGGCCTCACTAAGTAGTTGAGGCTGGCCGCGAACCTGCGATCTTCCTGTCTCAGCCTCCCAAGTACTGGGATTACAAGTGTGAGCCGCCACGCCTGGCTCTGATTGGTATTTTTGTATATTTTGAGTACAAGTCCTTTTTTTTTTTTTTTGGTACTGGGAATTGAACCCAAGGGCATTCTCTCTTTGAGCTACATCCCCAGCTATTTTTTTATTTTGAAACAGGGTCTCCCTAATTTGCTGAGGTTGGCCTTAAACCTGTTGATGCTGTTGTCTCAGCTTCCCAAGTACTGGGATTACAGGTGTGTGCCACCATGCCCAACAGTACAAATCCTTTATAAGGTATCTGTGTTGCCAATTTCTTTTCCTACTTCTTGGCATACTTTTTGTTATTCTCTTTGAATGAAGTCTTTTGATGAACAGAAGTCCTTAATTTTAATTGTTGGGGTATGTGGGGACAAAGCACACACGGCCCGAGAGCAGAGAACAGGCTTTATTTAGGGATAAAACCTGGAAGGAGGCATCTGAATGGAAGAGAGCCCAAGAGTCAGAAATTCCGCCTCCTTACAGGCTCGGGGCTTTTTATGAGGCAAGGAGGGGGGGTACAGGAGTAGTCCTGTCAGCAGCTGCTGGTTGGTGCGCTAGTGGCCAGGTCATCTCAGGGCAGGGCAATGGTCAGGGGTGTTTTCTTTCTTTGTTCCTTTGTTCTCAGTCCTCCTCCAGCATGACCTTGTGGCTAGGACGCACAGTCAGCCCTCACAGTGCCCACATTAATGGAGATTGATTTATCAATCTTTTCCTTATGGTTTTCATTTTTCTTTTTTTTTTTTTTTTGCTGAGACATAGGACATTTGAATTGCAATTTACTGTTTTCAGCAAGGGTTGTCAGTTTCACACCCAGTGGCACTGTGATTTACTTGCTTAACCTCAGCAACTCTGAGACTCTCAGCAACCCTGGGGTGCAGCTCGGGGTAGCAGGTCCCTCAGTTCCATCCCCAATACTGCAAAAACAAAACAAAACAAAAATACAAAAACAGAATACAAACCGAGATCATAAAAGTATACGGAAGAGCAAAGGAAAGATGACCACCGTTCTGGATGATGCTACCTGTGAAAAGGAACAGACCTGGCTCATATGGTTTTGGTACTGGAGAGGCATTCTACCTCAGAGCTACATTCCTAGCCCTATTTTTATTTTGAAACAGGGTCTCATTAAATTGCTGAGGGCCTCACTAAATTGCTGAGATTGGCTTTGAACCTGCGATCCTCCTGTCTCAGCCTCCCAAGTACTGGAATTACAGGTGTGCGTCACCACGCCCGGCTTCCATACATTTTTCTAAGACCTCATGAAAAGGCATTTGACAAAATCTGCCATTCTCCAGAGGGCACCACCCACATTTCATAGTTACTGCTGCCCCCTGGTGCCCGACTCAGGCACAACTGGCAGCTACAGGTGAGTCCTGGAGGCCTCAAGAAGAGAAAGGAAACTCTTTTTAACCCTTCAAAGGCGATTTACCAAAACTAACAGCCAACATCCTGCTGGACCCTCACATGTGGATTTCCATCCACATTAGAAACAAGATCCACATAATTATTCATCATTGTTTCAGAGGTTAACCAAAGCAAAATGGAAAATTAAATTTGTATACTGGCAAATTTGCAAATTGTCTCTATAAAACACGGATTTGTTTTTTTTATAACCACCAACAGTTATAAGGTAGAAATAAATTACATCATAAATCACAGCCGGGCATGGTAGTGCACACCTGCAATCCCAGTACTTGGGAGGCTGAGACAGGAAGATCACAGATTCGAAGCCGGCCTCAGCAACTTAGACCCTGTTTCAAAATAAAAAAATAAAGTAGAGCCGGGCATGGTGGTGCACACTTGTAATCCCAGCACTTGGGAGGCTGAGACAGGAGGATCGCAGGTTCGTGGCCAGCCTCAACTACTTAGCGAGGCCCTCCGCAACTTAGTGAGACCCTGTTTCAAAATAAAGAATAAAATAGGACCGAGGGTGTAGCTCAGAGGTAGAATGCCCGTGGGTTCAAACCCCAGTGCCACAAAAAAGAAAAAAAAATTAGAGCTGAAGGTATATAGCTCAGAGGTAGAACCCCTGGGTTTAATCCTCAGTACTCCCTGACACAAAATCAATATAAGTCACCAGTTTCTCTCCATATTAAGTGAACACTAGAAATGGGAATAAATATTGCACTACAATAATGACAAAACCCATAAAACACTTGGGAGTAAATTTAACCAGAAGTTATAAATGCCACATGAAGAAAGTATAAAGTCTTACTGAAGGATCTAAAAGAAGTCTTGAACAAATGGAAAGCCATTTCATTTCCTCTGGGGAGCTTTATTATCATAAAAATGTCAATACTTCCAAAACTCATATTTAAATTTAATGCAATTAAATTTTAAATCCCAATAGAACTTTTTTTAAAAGACTGGATGGGAGTGAATTTGATAAAGCAATTTAAAATTTCATGAGAGCCAGGTGTGGTGGCCCACGTTTGTAATCCCAGTGCGTATGTGGGAGGTTGAGACTGGAAGAGCGCAGGTTCAAGGCCAGCCTCAGCAACTTATCGAGACCCTGTTTCAAAATAAAAAAATAGAAAAGGGCTGGGAGTGTAGCTCAGAGATATTTAGACTAAAATATATTCCACGGGGAATGAAGTTTGACACAAATTTAAAAATCACAACAAAATTTAAGAGAATGTTTGGTGGGGGGAGAAAGGGATGCATTTCCTACAGCATGATAGGAAACCCCAAAACCTAAAAATGCTGACCTTTCAACACAAGTCAATCTAAAAGCAAATCTATAACAACAAAAAACCTGTAATAAAAGTTGTGAGAACCAAGAGGTCTCAGGCACTCAGCCTAGGGTACCGGGAGAGGCTGGCCCTTTAAGGCAAAAGGAAAAAACATGCAGCCCCTTTCCAAGTCCTCCGCCTTGCAGAAATTAGGGTACCCCCGCCAGAGTGCATCTACACAAAAATGTTTTCTCTAGTGACCTCTCAAAGAGGTGGAAAACAAGGAAAAAGGTTTCAGTTGCAGTCTGGGCTTAACACGATGCAGCCGGAAAAGATCATTCCCCACTTTTCTGCTTGGGGTTGGGGTTGGCCCTCGCTGTCAACTGAGATGCCCCCAGGATATGAAGAGACCCCTAGCGGCCAGTTCCCACCCAACCCTGCACCGCAATGCTTCCACAGCTTATGCTCGTGCCTCGGCAGCGCGTGCTGGCTTAGCAACACTGCGCGGGCGCAGGCGCAGGCGGGCTCCCCTCTGGGTCTGAGCTGCAGGGGGCGCTCTCTGCAGAGCACAACGGTTGACAGGCTCTGAGCGTGCTGGTGCCAGATGGAGCTGAGGGGTGGCGGCCCTGCAATCCCTAGAGAAATGGCCGAATGTTGGAGTGGTTGGTTACGTCCTCTGAGCCAGGTGAGAATTTGCAAGCAGCCCTCGGGCACATGTCCTACTGTGATAGCTGATAGCTGAGGAACTAAGAGATTCCCTTCTGACAGTTGGGGGCTCTCCTCCCGTGCCCACCTCAGCACCCCCACCCCAGCCTGGTGGAGGATTGAGGAGGGGATGGAGAGCCCAGAGCTGAATTTCAGTAGAAAAGTGAGGAGGGGAAGGGGGGACAGTGAGTCACAATAGTGGATTCGAGCTGGCCACAGCTATGGAGAAACCTGCAGGCACTGGGGCAGCAAGGGGTCCCAGAAAATCCCTGGAACATCTCAAGTCCAGAGGGCACAGGAACGGAGGAAGAATGTGTCTGCTGGATCCTTACCCTCTCTCTGGTCCAAGTTCGAGTTCTTCTACCTTCCAGATCTTGGCTGGCTGCTGCTGAGAATGCCGGAGCCCCAGGAAATACCATAGGCACCTGTGGTGCCGGGCTGGTAGCAGCTACATGGAAACCCAGCCCTCCCATACCCTTGGGGGACGCTGAAACTGGTAAGTGGTTAGAAGACCACAATGGCGGCCCTGGTCACAGCACACCATCCCCACATGGGCCACTGAGTGAGCAGCTATAGGCTACAAGAGCAGCTGAGGAACCAGTGAATCTTGCAAAGACTGGAGGTCAGCCGGGAGTGGTGGCACACACCTGTAATCCCAGAACTGGGAGGCTGAGACAGGAGGATCGCAGGTTCGAGGACAGCCTCAGCAACTTAGTGAGACCCTGTTTCAAAACTAAAATGTAAAAAATAGGGCTGGGGGTATAGCTCAAAAGTAGAATGCCCTGGGTTCAGTCCCAAGTACCACACACACCAAAAAAAAAAAAAAAAAAAAGAAAAGAAAAGAAAAAGAAAAAGAAAAAAAGAAAAAGAGGTCAAGGCAGCAAGAGGCTATGGGCCCCCATCCCAATTTGGACCAGAGCTGCAGTGTTACGGGTTTTCTGTAAGGGCTCAATACATTTCAGGTGGACACTAGCCCTGTAAGTGGGACGCCTCTACCATCATCAGCTCCTTTATTTTAGAGGAGGAATGGGGAACCAGAGTGGACAGGGACTTGTCCAGAGGCCTTGCAAGCTGGAAGAAGGAAGGTTCTGCTGGACCCACCAGTATTCCTGGCACATGGCAAGTTCCCAGATGAAAATGATGGGACTGGCAGTCTCAGCTCATTTGCTGAATGGGATGTGGCCTGCGAGATCCTTCCCCTGTGCAGTCTGTCTTGAAGGCATGTTCTTTTGGAGCTCTGCCTCCTGTGGCCAAGCTTGGTTTTGAGAACCAAGAGCAAAGTGATTGATCTGCAGGGAGCCTCAGAGTTCCATCTCCAACGAAGGCCAGAACCCCGCGGTGGGGTTCCCAGGGTCTTTCAGGCAGCTTGATGCCTGTCAGTGGGTCCCTTACAACCTGACTCAGCTGCAGAATGGCCTTCCACCAGGAACAAGCAGTCAGTGGAGGCACAGTCAACCCTTGAGTACTGCGTAATGGCAAAAATTTGGAGTTTTACCAGGCTTCACTTACTGCTCCTGAGAGCTGTGGACTCGGCCAGCGCTGCATGAATCCTGGGTGTGAAAGTCGTAGACTTAGAGAATTGGACCCAAGAGAGGAGCTGCTAAGGCAAAAAGCAGTGTTGCTCAGATGGGAAGGAACCAGAGGTTTTCCTCAGCCTGTTATTAATCCTTGCCTTTCTTTAGTAGCGAAAATGCCATACCCTTCCCTGACCTGGTAATAGACAGCACTTACCCCAAGTGGAGTTTTTAATCTGGAATCCCTGGGACACTTAAGGGGTTGAGAGGCCCTGTGAGTCAGACATTTTCCTGAGGATTTTGCCCCTTTTCATCTGATTTAGAAAAAGGTCCCTAACCTGGAGATCATTACGTTAAGTGAGATTAGCCAGTCACAGAAAGTGAAAGGTCATATGTTCTCTCTAATATGCACAAGCTAGGGAGTAACTGGGCTACCAGAGGGACTCCAGATAATGGAGGAGAAACCTCTGTGGAGCCAGGGAGGCGGTCCAGAGGAAGGGGAGGGGGAAGAGTAAGGTTCATTAATGGAATTACTACCATCTACTGTGTGTATATATGTGAAAATACCAATGACAATCTCAGTACTATATTGGGAAAGGGAGATATGGGGAGGGGGGCCACCAAGTGCTGTGCGCATGTATGTCACTGTCAACATGATTTATAATATATGAGACTATAATGCACCAATAAAAGCATATTAAAAAAAGAAAGAAAAAGGTCCCTAACCCAAGATTCAGAACTTCATTCCTGTACCAGAAGAGAAACACAACTGGCCAATGAAGATAGTCTTATTAATTCAAACTGACCCCCAAATCCATCAATTTTCACATTAGTAAACACTTAGAGGAGGAGTGGTTACAATACACCGTTGGTAAGAGTTGAACTGGAAGTCTCTTCTGGAAGGCAGTGTGGGCATGTATCTTAGGGCTGTTCATGTACCCACTGTCTGTCAGAACCATTTCCCTGTTTGGAATTTACCCTCTATAAATACAGATCTAAGTTAATGAATAAATACACAAAAATACACACTCATTGCATTTTTCCATAAATGTTAGAAACAACCTTAATGCTTCTCAGTAGGAGACTTAAATGACAATACATAACTGGGCGTGGTGGCACATGCTTCTAATCCTAGTACTGGGAGGCTGAGACAGGAAGATTGCAGGTTCACAGTCAGCCTCAGCTACTTAGTGAGGCCCTCCGCAACTTAGTGAGGCCCTGTTTCCAAATAAAGAATAAAAAATTGGACTGGGGGTGTAGCTCGGAGGTAGAATGCCCCTGGGTTCAATCCCCAGTAACACACACACACACACACACACACACAATGACAATACATCCCAGACAATAAAATGCTGTGTTGTTCAGAATACAGCGGAGCACCAGCACGGTGACACATGCCTGGAATCCCACTATTCGGTAGGATGAGGCAGGAAAATCATAAATTAGGCCCTGTCTCAAAACTCAAAAGGGCTGGGCTTGTAGCTCAGTGGTGCCCCTGGGCTTAATCCCCAGTATTGTGCCTTCTCCAAATAATAAAGTAGACCCGTATGGGTTATTCACAAACAGGCTCCAAGATACACTCGGTGGAAACAGGATGGCTATGTACACTCAGGATGAATCCACTCTCCAGGGAAAATCTAGGGATGGAGATTGGGTGAGAGGGAGCCTTGCTTTTTCATGGTCCAGCCTTTTACACAGTTTGGATCTTTACCATGTGCACGTGTCACTTAAAAAAAAAACCCTCAACGAAGTTCCCATATCCCTTTCCTTAAAAACCAGGGTCGCTGCCTTCACTTTCTGGCAGCCTATGCTAAGGACCTTCCCGCCACAAATGAACCAGAACATCTTTCTCTACCCAAGTAGGTGAGCTACCTATGACGTTCTCAGGAAAGGCGAGAGGGTGCATTTCATCTCCCCATCCAGAACAGCAGGCTTTCTGCCTGGGAAACAGGCTGCATTCAGCAAAGCTGAGGTTGGATTAAGCACATCCAGGAGTGGAAGCTAAAACATCTAGGCCGGGCGCGGTGGCGCACGCTTGTAACCCCAGTACTTGGGAGGTTGAGACAGGAGGATCCGGGTTCACAGCCAGTCTCAGCTAATTAGTGAGACACTGTTTCACAATAAAGAATAAAAAATAGGGCTGGGGGTGTGGCTCGGAGGTAGAATGCCCCTGGGTTCAATCCCCAGTACCACAATAAATAAATAAATAAATAACTAAATAAATAACTAAATAAATAAATAAAACATCTAGGCAATTTAGTCTTCTCCATTCTGTGGGTGTTGAGGATGAAGCTGAAACAATGCAGACAGTGGAGATGAGGATAACTTTTAGACAGTTTAAAGCCACAGTGTAGAAAGAATGAAGAGGAAGGTGCAGATTTCATGGAGAACAGACTGAGTTCAGGAGTGCCACCAGCAGAAGTTTACAGTATTGCATATTTTGATTACACATAACTAAAAAACTTGAGCATTACCCTCCAGGCAAAATGCAGAACCAACTTCCTTTGAGCTTGAAACAGTAGGTTTAAAGGACAAAAATGGACCACATACTGCCTGGAATTAATAGAGAGCTGGATGAGCGGGGATCACCAGCTCAGGAAACCCCAAGACTCTTGGAGAATGCTCCAGAGGAAGAGGAGCCTTCTCCCAGGAATGTAATTTAGGGAAGCCCAAAACCCACCAGCCACAGGTGCTTCTGGCCACGCGCACAGTGGGGAAAGACCCCCGATTCCAGCGTGGCTGGCGTCGCTCACTGCTGCTCCCCATCTCCTGAAGACCTCATGGGGCAGCAGGGTGGCTACTGCTGGCCTGAGTTAGGTAGATGGCAGAAACCCACCCAGAGGTCTGAATCACAGATCAGTGGTACAAAGTCGTGCCTCAAATAGGAGCAGGAAGAGAGGAAACATAACCAGAATTCTACCAGCTAGTAGAGAAAACTCTGCAACTCTTGCTTTGTCTCTGACCCTGAGTTGTTTGCGGGACAGGGCTTCTGGGGCTGTGACTGGACAGGGAGGGAAGGCCAGGTGTGCTTCCTGGAGAGCTGCCTCTGGAATCCCTGAGGCCCAGGAACAGGGTGAGGCTCAGCAGAAGGAAGAAGTATTAAAGCAGCAGTAGGCTTTCCTGTGGCAGACAGGAGACCTCTGCCAGCTCAGCACCAGGGCTCTAACATATCCGCTCCCTCCCTGAGGAATCCTGTGGAGTTAAACACTTGCAGGACTACCCAGGTCAGAGACCTGACCAGTCAGAGCTATCTACTCCTCCCTTGGACTCAAGCTTCTGAGGCGGGAAACCTCACAGCCCATGGTTAACTGAAGAAATCACTCCTTCAGAGAGAATTTGGGTGGTACATGGGGAAGTTGAACAAGGGTTTTCCTCTTCTTCCCCAAACCGTCTGGTCAGCACCACAGCCAGGATGACTAACAGCTGCTCCGGGCCAACCCCGGACCCTGCTGCCCTGACCTGTGAGACGGGAGCTGTGAGAGGGAGTGCCCTTCTGACTCTGAGCCTGCTCTGACCTTGGCCCCCTTGTGGGCCCCCCAAATCTCAGCCCCTAGAGTCTAGACCCGCCTCCATCCCTCAGATCCCCACATTATTCATCCTCTTGGAGAGAAACCTCCCTGGAGCCTCTCCAACTTCACCACTCTCTGGAAGAGCCAGGAACTGAAGTGGCTCGGGCTTGGCAGCCTGGTGTGGCAAGTCTTAAAGGCTCTGGTCTGTCCAAGTCACACAGAAACAATATGGTCTCACAGCAGGAACAGTCATCTTATTTCTTTTAAAAAATAAATATTTATAAACTTTGGGAGGAAGATTCAAAGAATCAGAGTATCTTTCCCTCCAAAAACACAAAATGTCCCACATGAGTCAAACCAAAGCCCACCAACCCATGAATGAAAGCCCCTCCCTGGAAGCTGCTGCACGGGCAGGTGGGCAGGGGAGCTGGTCTCCTGGCCGCTCAGTCCCCTTTGGTGATGAGGTCCTCGATGTAGGCATCCAGCTCATCATCTGTGTTGATGTCTATATCCTGGAACAGAGCAGGGCGGGAGTCAGCCAGGGCCAGAAAGCAGTGTGTGGGTTGGGGGTACGGCTGGCCTCTCCACCTCTCTCCCTCCTCCTGGGGCTGAGCTGAGTCCCCTCCCCGTCCCCTCGACCTGGCCATCAGGCTTCTGTCTTGCCTTGGCCACACTCTCCCATCCCCATCTGTGTGCTCAGGTGATGCCCAGATTTATTCCTGCCCTGCCTCCACCTCCAGTCCCCACTTGCCTTAGATGTGTTTCCCTCAGATACTACAAATATGCCCACTACTCTCCCTGCTGTCACCACCCCAATGTCTAGGCCACCACTGTCCCATACCCAGACAACTGTGGGAATCTCCTCACCAGGCTCCCTGGTTCTAACTTCTACCCCCAATCAACCGGAGTATCTTATATTGAAACTAAGCCATGCGGCCCCAGCAACTTTCCACTGCTCAGTATCAGAGCCCACTGCATCGAGGCCCGCCTCCCACCACCTCCCCACGCACGCCCAGTCCTGCTCATCTCTGTATGGAGACCCCACTGCGTCAAGGCCCGCCTCCCACCCACCTCCCCACTCAGGGCCAGTCCTCTGTACGGAGCAATCATGCCCCCCCTCTGCATGGTCAGTTTCCAGTCCCAGAGGTCCCTGTATACCCTAGATGGGTGACCTTTCCCAGTGTTCTATCTCTGCCCGCCATCAGCGGCTCTGTCTCCTCCACCAGACTGTAGTACTGTGAGACCAGGGACCTACACGGCCCGCCTTCCTCTCACCAGACCCCCAGGACAAGCATGGAGCAGGTCCTTGGTATTCAATGGCTAGATGAAGGACACCCTAAGGGGCCCGCCCCACTTCTGGACTACCATATCTCATCTGAGCATCGTCTGGAAAAGCAAGAACTTTGTTTTATAGCTTGGAGGATTCTCAAAAGTAGGCTGCACATCACAATGTCTAAACAAGGGACAGAGTCAGGCGGCAGGTCTGCTGGGAGGAGGCCCAGGCAGCCACACCAGCTCAAGCCCTCGTGGTTAGGATGCTCTGTGAGTGAACAGAGTGCTGCTGTACGAAGGGAGCAGGGGGTGCCCAGCCCCCTCCCTGAGACCAGGTGGTCCAACTGCAGTGAGAGGGCTGCCTGTCTCACCTCCTGCACCTTTTGCAGGAGTGCCACGATGTTGGTCCTCAGCTTCTGCAGCTTCTCCTCCGTCTCGCGGAGCTTCCTCTCAGAAGTACGCAGGCTCTCCTCAGAGGCCTTGGCCCGTGAGTCAGCACGGCTCTGGTAGGAATGGCACAGATTCTGGAGCCCCACTTCATACTGCTTGAAGTACTCTTTCTGCAGAGGGAAGCCAGGGGGCGAGGGTAGCATGAGTTCACAGGCGTCCCCGGGGCCCTTCAAGATGGACATGGGGCCACACAAGAATGTTTGGTTTAAGGAACATCTTTTTTTTTTTTTTTGGCAGTACTGGGGATTGAACCCAGGGGGATTCTACTCCAAGCTACACCCCCAGCCCTATTTTTTATTCTTTCTTTTGAAACAGGGTCTCACTAAGTTGCGGAGGGCCTCACTAAGTAGCTGAGGCTAGCCGCGAACCTGCGATCCTCCTGTCTCAGCCTCCCAAATGCTGGGATTACAAGCGTGTGCCACCACACCTGGCTGAAGAAACATCTTACATACAAAGGGCAAAACCTTAACGCCTCTCTGGTGGGGCTGTACAAGGACAGGAACATGATTACACAGGTAAAGCACTCGGGCTTTGGCAGACAGCAGGCGATGAGTAAACAGGAGGGGCAATTCTCACCACTCCAGATGGCTCTCCCAGCTCACCCACCCCTTTCTCACCTCAGACATCCCTTCAACAATCCACTTCTAAGACCTGCCCAACAATGTCAGGGCAAAAGTAGTTCTGTTTCACAAATATTCATCAAGGACTTACCCACAGCAACTATTTCCAGATTTGTGTAGTAGATATTTTTGCAATATAAGAACTTTTTACTATTCCCCCAGAGGACCTGAAACCCCCAAGAGGGGGGGTAGTCTGTCCATCCATCCATCTTCCCTCCCTCCCTCCTTCCTTCATGGTTTCCTCCCCTCCCCCTCCCTCCCTCCCTCCCTTGCTTTCCTTTCCTTTCTCTCTCTTTTTTTTTTTTTGTGTGTGTGTGTGGTACTGGGGATTGAACCCAGGGGGCATTCTACCTCCAAGCTACACCCTCAGCTCTTTTTATGTTTTTGAAACAGGGTCTTGGTAGGTTGCTAAGAGTCTTGCCAAAGTTACTGAGGCTGTCCTTGAACCTATGACCCTCTGTCTCAGTCTATCAAGAACTGGGATTACAGGTGTGAGCCACCATCCCTGGCTAAAGGTAGTTATTGCTAATTAGCAGCTTCTCAAGTCAGGTGGCTTTTCAAACTTTGAAAAGGCAGCAAAATACTTGTTTCAAATAAAATGTTACACGGATTCTCAGTGTAAAAAAAAATTAGTATCTCTATAAGTTTATTTTCTTTCTTTTTTTTGTGGTACTGGGGATTGAACCCAGAGATTCTACCTCTGGGTCACACCCACAGTCCTATTTTATTTTTATTTTGAAACAGGGTCTGAGTAGGTTGATGAGAATCTCACTACTTGCTGAGGCTGTTCTCAAATCTGTGATTCTCCTGTCTCAGTCTCCCAAGTACTGGGATTATAGGTGTGTGCCACCACACCCGGCTTGTAAGTTTATTTTCTAAGCTCAAATTTATAACATGATTTACTCAGAAATCACCACAAGAATGAGGAGGTCATTTTGATTAATAGAATTCACAGTCTCTGCAGTCTGACCAACTCTAGCGTTTAGTTACTTCTATAAAGGCACATGAGCTACCCACTGAGCGTGAGAGGCTTCTGACTGCGGCTTTAAAAACTGTCACCAAGCCGGGCGTGGTGGCGCATACTTGTAATCCCAGTACTTGGGAGGCTGAGACCGGAGGATCTGGGTTCACGGCCAGCCTCAGCTACTTAGTGAGGCCCTCCACAACTTAGTGAGACCCTGTTTCAAAATAAAGAATAAAAAAATAGGGCTGGGGGTGTAGCCCCGAGGCAGAATGCCCCTGGGTTCAATCCCTGGTACCGCAAAAATAAATAAATAAATAAATAAATAAATAAATAAAAATTGTCACCAGCAAGTATTTAACTGTGTCACCTTACAATCTACACTATTATGTCTTAAATCAAGATGGCAAGAGAAACTTCATGTTCTGCACACTAAAAATAATTACCTTGGCAGCGCAAAATAAATAACTTGAGCCAGCGCCAAAGCATTAAAATTCAGTGTACAATGTCTTGAGGGCAACCATGATTTATATTAGTTTGGGGGGTAGTAGGGATTAAACCCGGGGGTGGGGTCTGCTTCTGAGATACACCCTTGAAACAGTCTCGCTAAATTGCCAAGGCTGGCCTCAAACTTTTTTTTTTTTTGCAGTACCGGGGATTGAACCCAGGGACGTTCTACCTCCGAGCTACACTCCCAGCCTTATTTTTTATCCTTTATTTTGAAACCGGGTCTCACGAAATTGCGGAGGACCTCACTAAGTAGCTGAGGCTGGCCGCGAACCCGGATCCTCCGGTCTCCGCCTCCCAAGTACTGGGATTACAAGCATGCGCCAC
>PVJS01029268.1:0-24881 GCA_004027185.1 Glis glis
AAAAAAAAAAAAAAAAAGCCCGCTTTATTCTTTGTTTTTGTTTTCATTAAAGTTTAAAGCATGTGTATTGCCTACCTGTGTCCTTGGTGAGTTCTCAGCATCTCCTTATCTCTATCTGTTAGAAGTTACTTATTATATTGAAAACTTGTTTTATAATAAAGAAAAGAAACAGGAATATAGTCTTTTAAGGAATGGAGGATTTGGGACTATAACTATTTTGTGTTATTAGTAATTAATATTGGGTTGATATAGCTTGCTTTTTCATCTTTTAATGTTAGTCTTAGCTGTTGTGAATGTCTATAATTCTTTTCTAATTGCATGTGTCTGTGCTTGTACCATTCAGTGTCTAGCTGGGCTAACAGCCAACTTTTAACTGACCAAGGTCAACTTTGCCTGCAGCTCCTGGCTGACAACTTAGAGACAGAGAAAAGGATTTTATTGTTCTGCCTGACTATGAGAGCCTGTTCTCACTATTAGCAATTGATACCTATTAGCAATCAATGCGGGCCCAATCCCCATCCAGTGGCTGTTCTTTCCCAGGGCCACGACCTTCTTCCCCTCTTTGGCTTTGGGTCCTCTGGCAGGCCAGAACACGGTAGAAAGAGCTCTTGGTAGTGGAGTGGTGAGACCTGGGCTGCATCTCGTTCTGGCAGGAAGAGTGTGTAGCTGGGCCCCTGATGGAATGGAATGCTGGAGGAAGCAGCAGGGTAGGGTGACAGTCCCAGCTGCTCAGCAATTCCTGCAGACTCAGGATTGGGGTAGTTCTGCTGGCGAAATGCCACCCCAGGGGGTAAGTCGTGTGCACTTGGCCAGTGCCATTGCTGAGCAAGGTTCCAGCACCCAAGTGGGCCTCTAGGGGCGACCCATGGTGCAGGAGGAGAATGCCTCCTGCTTGACCTTGGGGCGCTGGAGGAGCCACGACCACCTAGCGGCTGCCATGTGGGCTGCTTTTGCTGAACCTGGTGACCAAGTGGCTGAGGGATCCCTGACAGCGGTGCTCAGGGACACTTCCAGCACCAGCCTGCAGGTCACCCGCCACCTGGGGCCATGGTGGAAGGGACTCCGGGTCCCACTCGGCCGCAGGAGCTCGGCCACCAAGCCGCCAAGGGCACACACCAGCGATGGCGCAGGTTGCAGGGGGCCCTGGAAGCCATGTGGACTCGGCCATAGAGGCGGCCATGGAGCCTCCTGCCGCCACCCTGGGTCCCGCGGGATGGGATCGCGAAGCTGCGAGGTCGTCTGCCAGCAGGTATTCGGGCACCTGCAGGACGAGGCAGTGTATGCTCCCTTACCGCAGGCCTGACGCGAACTCCGAGAAGGACAGGAACTGCCAGCCATGCCAGACTCGCCAGGTGGCTGCCTCATTAATGTGCAGCCCACGAGGTCCTCGGAAGCCCAAAGCAAGGGGGTATCCGAACCCCAAAGGACGGAAAAACTTTGGGGTTTTTCCCCAAAACCCAATTGCCCGAGATCCTTCTTTGGATTAAATATAAATTGGAGACTTTTTTAAAAAAGTTCCTTTGAATACAAAAGTTCTTAGAGAGTCAGGCATGGTGGCGCACACTTGTAATCCCAGTACTTGGGAGGCAGAGACCGGAGGATCCGGGTTCGCGGCCAGCCTCAGCTACTTAGTGAGGCCCTCCGCAACTTCGTGAGACCCGGTTTCAAAATAAAGGATAAAAAATAGGGCCGGGAATGTAACTCAGAGATAGAACACCTCTGGGTTCAACCCCCGGTACCGCAAAAAAAAAAAAAAAAAGTTCTTAGAGAAGTTGTAAACTCATAAAAACAGACAATCACCAAGGCGAGTGAGTAGGTCCGGTGGCCAGCTGCGCGCTCTCCACTCACCAGCATCCCCACAGCTGTACTCCTGGGTGCAGGAGCTGTGCCCTGGGCAGGGGGCAGGTGGCTGCCAGGTAAGTATGGCAGCAGTGGTGTGGAGCTGTGAGCTGGGCGGCAGCAGGACATGGAATCCTGGGTGCTGTTCGGGGTGCTCAGCCATGGGCGCCTCCAGGCAGGTGGGGGGCAGAGGGGCAGGAAGGAGCCCTTGGCGGCTCCCGGTGTCGCCTCCGCTCCCCATGCTAGCTGTCTTGCATCGGAGAACACAAAACATTTTTAAGTCCTAGAAATTAGTTTAAATCTGGAAACTGTTGGCTTTTGAATTATTATTACTTGTGAAGTTTTATTCTAGAAAAGTCACTCATCTGAGATATTAATACTTGTAATATAAGCTATAATACTATGAAATAGAAATACTATGAAAGTTCAGGCAAATAATACTATGAAAGTTCAAAGTTATGTAGCACATTAGGAATAAAATACCTGTGTCCTAGCTGGGTGTGGTGGCGCATGCTTGTAATCCCAGTACTTGGGAGGCAGAGACCAGAGGATCCGGGTTCACGGCCAGCCTCAGCTACTTAGTGAGGCCCTCCGCAACTTCGTGAGACCCTGTTTCAAAATAAAAACCCTGTTTCAGAAAAAAATCGGGCCGGGGGTGTAGCTCAGAGGTAGAACACCCCTGGGTTCCATCCCCGATACCGCAAAAAAAAAAAAAAAATACCTGTGTCCTGGTTATGATTCAGTAAAAATCAGAATTTAAAGTGCTTTCTTCCAAAGCCTGCCTAGGAGCCCTCTGCTTCCTCTTCCTCTTGGATTTTGAGTTTAGGCGACCAAGATAAGATGATATGGAAAGGACGCCTTTAGCACATCTCTCAGTAGACCAATAATCTTGGCATTGCATCTGAAGCTTGCCAATGCCCGTCTTGCAGTCGGAAGAGAAGCTGTCCCCAGAGGAAAAGGAAAAGTCTTCTTTCATCCACAAACAATGATAAACAAGCAACATCTGGATGAAAACTTTGTGTGCGTAGCTTTCATTTTCCAAGACTAAATGAGCCCAGGTTGTAATCCCAGTACTTTGGGAGGTGGAGACCGGAGGATCTGGGTTCGCGGCCAGCCTCAGCTCTCTCTCTCTCTCTCTCTACTTAGTGAGGCCCTCTGCAACTTCGTGAGACCCGGTTTCAAAAATGATAAAGTATAAAAAATAGGGCCGGAGGTGTAGCGCGGAGGTAGAACGCCCCTGGGTTCAATCCCCGGTATCGCAAAAAAAAAAAAAAAAAAAAAAAAAGAAAGAAAGAAAGGCAAGGATCATATGTTTTCTCTCCTATGTAGAAGAGAGAAAATAGGAACCATAAGGGACTTTAGATAAATGAGGAGAGAGACCAGTAGACTAGTGGAAGGGGATTGGTTGAGGGAGTTGGGGAGGGGAAAAGAAGGATCAAGGAAGGAAACAGTTCAAAGAATGCTATGTCTATGTATAATGGGAGGGAGGAGGGAGGAGTGGGGTGGGATGCAGACGGAAATACACCAAGTGCTGTGTGCATGGATGTTGGTAACCACTTGAACCTCACTATGATGTATAATTACAATGTGCCAATCAAAGTTTAAAAATAAATCAAAGAAATGTGATACAGCAATTAAGATGAAAGCTCCCTTCTCTCAGCCCCATAAATGTTAATACTGTGTCCTATGGTGTCTTAGGGAACAGAGTTTGTTATCATGATGTGAGTGGCTTGCTACCACCCTATTTCTTTTATTTATTTATTTATTTATTTATTTATTTATTCATTTATTTACTTTGCTGCTGGGATTGAATCCAGGGGCTTTCTACCTCTGAGCTACACCCCCAGCCCTATATTATTCTTTCCTTGTGAAACAGGGTCTCACTAAATTGCGGAGGGCTTCACTAAGTTGCTGAGGCTGGCTACGAACCTGTGATCCTCCTGTCTGAGCCTCCCAAGTACTGGGATTACGAGCATGCACCACCACACCTGACTTGCCATCTTTTTGACACCAATGATCCAAGGTGAAAGGAAAAGGAATTGAATACATTGAGTGTAGATATGATGAGCATTTTATTTGTGTGTGTGGTGCTGGGGATTGAACCCAGGGGCATTCTACCTTCGAGCTACACCCCCAACACTATTTTAAAATTTTTATGTTCAAACGAGATATTGGTAGGTCAATGAGAGTCTCGCTACTTGCTAAGGCTGGCTATGAACCTGTGATCCTCCTGTCTCAGCCTCCCAAGTACTGAGATTACAGGTGTGAGCCACCACACCCAGCTTATGATGAGGTCTTTAAAAACCCAAACTTACAAATTGATTATACTTAAGTTGAAAAAGCCATGGAAGCACCCTACAAATTTTAATTTCTGAACAAGTTAGTCTCCATAACCCAAGGAAGCAAAGACGCCTCTAGAATTTTTCTTATTCTTTTTATTAAATGGAAAAGGTCTTGGAAGCCCAAAGGTTAGACAGCCCCAGCAGGCCATGCCTAGCCATGATTGGCCATGTCTTGCTGTGACCTCACAAAGAGCCACTGTGAGGGCGTCCCACAGCTTGGCATTTGTCCATGAGTACAGGGAGCTCATATGTGGTGACCCGTGTAGGACTGTAGCTTTGTAGATCTCTGACTTTGATATCATTGCGTTGGAGTTTTGGACACTTCGACTTGGATTTCGGATCTCAGCTCTGTAACTGCTGGGGCTAATGAGTTCTGAGGCGAGGCCAGGCCTTTCGACCATCTCTCCCTGTGAGGAGGCCCTGAAGGGGCATTATGCCATGCTGGGGGAAATGGCCAGGGCATGTTTGTCTGCATTTACCTGGCCTGTCACATCTTCACTGGGACTCAGGTCTGTGAAGGTAATAGAAACATCAAGGCGTCGGCTCCCCTTTATCATGTCAGAGCTGGAGATAATGAAGACCCTTGCGCACCAACGTGCGGTCCAGCTGTTTGAAATCGTGGAGACACCGAACCACGTCTTTATGATCATGGAGTTCGTGAGCGGGGGGCCGCTGCCCATTGGCATAAGGGAGGAGGAGGCCCGGCAGCTGTTCAGGCAGATCCTGTGGGCGGTGCGCAATTGCCACCAGGAAGCCATCGTCCACAGGGACCTGAAGCCAGACAACATCCTGCTGGACCAGGAAGGCAATGTTAAACTGATGGATTTCAGGCTGAGTCGCAAGATTGCCACCGGGCAGCAGCTCAAGTCTTTTTGTGGCACTCTCCAATTCTGCAGCCCTGAGTTGTACCAGCAAGAAACATGTGGCCCTGTGGTGGACATCTGGGGCCTGGGAGGCGTCCTCCACTTTATGTTAACAAAGACTCTCCCCTTCAGTGGTACCACCTCTGAGGGGCTGAAGGAAAAGTCGTGCAGGGAACCTACGAGGTGCCCACTCACCTTTCCACTGAGGCACAGGACATGATCAGGTAGCTGCTGACAGTAGACCCGGCCCAGAGGCCAACAGCCAAAGAAATTCTGGAGCATCCATGGCTGTTCCAGGGCAAGTATTTAACACCTCCTCCCAAGCCGCTCCCGAAACAGCCTAACCTGTTGGTCTTGCTGCTCATGCGTTGCCTGGGGTATGACCCACACCACACCTGGATGTCTGTATCCAACAGACTATTTAACCATCTCATGGCCACCTACCAGATGGTCAAACATCGGGTGAGCCAGGGGGCGCTCCGGGTTAGGCAGGAACACCATCGGGGCATCGTGCCACCTCCAACGCCTGCAGATCCTGCCTTTACCCTCCTCCCCAAGTGGAGAGCATGTGAGCCTGCCCGGCCCACCAGCCCCGGCTTGCTGTGTGAGCATTCGCTGGGCGAGGAGTCGGGGCAGAAGGAGGGCAGAAGACACAGCCTGCTGCCATTCCCCTGGGCAGTGTGTGGGGGAGCAGTGACAGCTCGGCTGCCACTCCACTGCCCAGCCCCCAGGAGAGCACCAACAGCCTGCCCATTGCGAGCCTGCCCATTGCAGAGGAGAGCACGGAGAACCTGCCAGTGACTAGCCTGGGCACCCAGAGCAGAGTAGGCAGAGCCTGAGCCCCAGTGAGAGGACGCCACCCCCAGCATGGCACTCCAGCACGACCTTGAGGTCACCGCCCCTGACAACACCCGGGGCTGGTGGCAGACTGGCCGAAATTCTGGGGAGAATAGTGAGAGCCTGCTGCAGCTGCCTGATGGCCCCAAAGATTCGCCCTGGATCCACCGAAGGAGGGCAAGTGAAGGGCGAGCAGAAGTGCCCAGGAATATTTAACAGTAAGGTATCTCCATCAAAAGCAGGCCACTGATATGAACAGCACATAGTAGGAAGGACACAGAGTCAGGGCCAGAGGCGGGCAGAAGACACAGCCTGCCTGCCATTCCCTTGGGCAGTGTGGGGGGACTAGCGACAGTCTGTTTGCCACTCCACTGCCCAGCCCACAGGAGAGCGCCAACAGTCTGCCCATCGAGAGCCTGTCCATCACTTACCAGCTCAGCCCAGAGGGGAGAAGACGGAGCCGACCTGCTGCTCCACATTGGAGACATACGGAGGGAGGACTCAGCCCGGCCCCCCTTCTGCCGACCATCGCAGGGGAGAGCACGGAGAACCTGCCGGCCACTGGCCTGCGCACCCAGAGCAGAGTAGACAGGGCCTGGCTGCTGTGACTCAATGCAGTCCCAGTGAGAGGACGCCCACCCCCAGCATGGCACTCCAGCACGACCTTGAGGCCACCGCCCCTGACAACACCTGGGGCTGGTGGCGGTTTGGCCAAAGAATTCTGGGCAGAATAGTGAGAGCCTGCTGCAGCTGCCTGATGGCCCCAAAGATTCGCCCTGGATCCTCCAAAGGAGCACAAGTGAAAGGCGAGCAGAAGCGCCCCAGAATATTTACCAGCAAGGTGTCTCCATCAAAAGCAGGCCACTGATATGAACAACACCTAGTAGAGAGGACACAGAGTCAGGGCAGAAGGCGGACAGAAGACACAGCCTGCTGCCATTCCCCTGGGCAGTGTTGGGGGGACTAGTGACAGCCCGCCTGCCACTCCATTGCCCATCCCAGAGGAGAGCGCCAATGGCCTGCTCATCAAGAGCCTGTCCATCATTCACCAGCTCCACCCGAAGGGGAGAAGACAGAGCCCACCTGCTGCTCCACATTGGAGGCGTGGGGAGCGATGGCTCAGGCCGGCCCCCCATTCTGCCGTCCATTGCAGAGGAGAGCGTCATGTCGAGTACCTGCCAGTGATTGGCCTGCACACACAGAGTAGACAGAGCCTGGCTGTGGTTCCTCTGAGCAGCCCCAATGAGAGGACGCCCACTCCCAGCATGGTACTCCAGCAAGACTTGAGGTCCCCCCAGCCAGCTTGTCCTCCCAGGAAGTATTCAGAGAAGACAACTCTCCATCCACCTGCAAACCCATGGCGAGTCTGCAGCCATCACCCCTGACAACACCAGGGGCTGGAAACTGGGTAGACAGAGAACTCTGACGGGGATGATGAGAGCATTCTGCAGTTGCCTGATGGCCCCAAGGGTTCACTCTGGATCCATCCAAAGAACTGAGGTGAAAGGCGAGCAGAAGTGCCCTGGACTACTCACTAGTAACGTGTCTCCAGGAAAAGCAGACCGTTGAGATGAATAACACCAAGAAGGTAGGACACAGAGTCAGGGCAGAAGGGGTCAGAAGACACAGCCTGCCTGCCATTCCCCTGGGCAGTGTGTGGGGGATTAGTGACAGCCTGCCTGCCACTCCCCTGCCCAGCCTGGAGGAGAGTAGAGAGAACCTGCCTGCTGTTCCCCAGTGGAGACTTTGGGAGCAAAGACACAGGCAGGCCTCCTCCTTACTCCAGTGCAACTCAGAGGAGAGTGCAGAGAGCCGGCCTGACATTCTTCTGCACAACAGCTTGGAGAAGAGTAGACAGAGCCTGCCTGCTGTTCCTCTGTGAGGCCCCAGTGAGAGTATCCCTCCCTCATCAAGGCCCAGCCTGGCCTTGAGGCCCACCAAGCCAGCGTGTCCTCCCAGGACCTATTGGCAGAAAAAGACTCCACTTACATGCACGATCCTGTTGTGAACCTGTGGTCACCACCGTGATAAACAATCAGCGCTGGAAGCAGGTAACCTGGAGAATTGTGACCCAGATCATAAGGACCTGTTGCTGTTGACTGCTCGCCCAAAGATTTGCCATTTATCCACCCATTAGCTCTGCTTAAAAGGGAGCAGAAGTGCCCTAGACTATTTACTTCTGAAGTGTCTCCAGCCAAAGCAGGCCACTGAGATGGACAACACCAAGCAGGTAACACACTCCAGCATTTTCATTCGTATGTCATTTTCAACTGATAAATGACAATTGTATGCATCTGTGGGGTTTGGTGTGATGGATAAACTCTATACACTGTGGGATGACTAACTCCTCCTAAATAACATATCTCTCAGCTCCCTGGTCCAGTCACTGTGGACTGGACCACAGTGGACTCTGACATTCAGCAGCTGGAGTGAGATTATCCAACCTATTGGCTTTGGGCTGAGCCACAAGAACACTGCCAGGCAGCAGCTGCAGTCCTCCTGTGGCGCGCTCCACTTCTGCACCCCTGCGTTCTACCAAGACAAAACATAAAGCTCAGCGATGGACATGTGGGACCTGGGCATCCTCCTCCACTATTTGCTCACAAACTCCCTCTCCTCAAGACAAGGCCTTTTAGGGGATGAATAAGCAGGCCCTGCAGGGAGAAACGAGTTGCCGGCTCGCTTTTCCACAGGTGCACAAAACATAATCCATCAGATGCTCCCTGTAGATACGACCTAGAGACTGTCAGCTAAACCCATTCGGGGCACCCGTCGCTGAGGTAGTGTGAGTATTCACCAACTCCTTGTGAGCCGCTCCCCAAACACCTGAACCCCAGGATCTTGAGGGTCACATGTTATCTGGGTTACAACCCACTGGATCTGGCTGTCTGTGTCCAACAGAATCAGTGACCACACAATGGCCACATACCAGATAGTGCAAACAGGGTGAGCTAGGGTGCACTCTAGGTTACACAAGGAGTATCAGGGCCTCAGGTCACCTCCATTCCCAGCAGATACTTTTGCCTTCACTCTCTCCCCAAAGAGGAGAGCCAGTGAGCTTTCCCTTCCTGCCTCTCCCTTCTTGCTCTCTGAGTATTCCCTGGCCAAAGAAGGTACAGAATCAGGGTGGAAGGGGGGCAGAAGACACAGCCTGCCTGCCATTCCCCTGTGTAGTCTGCGGGAGAGTAGAGACAGCCTACCTGCCACTCCCCTGCCCAGCCTGGAGGAGAGTAGAGAGAACCTGCCTTCTGTTCCCCAGTGGAGACTTCAGGGAAGAAAGACAGAGCCACACCCCCCTTCTCCAGCCCAACCCAGGGGAGAGTGCAGAAAACTTGCCTGTCATTCTCCTGCGCAACAGCTCGGAGGTGAGTAGACAGAGCCTGCCTGCTGTTCCTCTGTGAGGCCCCAATGAGAGCACCCCCAGTCTCATCAAGTCCTTGGAGGAGTTGAAGGAGCAGATAGTGCAGGGAAGCTATGAGGTGCCAGCTCGCCTTTCCACCCATGTGAAAAATATGTCAGTTGCTGACCATGGACCCAACCCAGAGGCTGACAGCTGAACAAATCCTGGGGCACCCTTGCTGGGTGAGCTATGGTGAGTATTCACCAACATCTCATGAGCAGTTCCCCAAACCCCCAAACCCCACGATCATGGGAGTCATGTGTTGCCTGGGTTACAACCCACACCAACCTGGCTAGTTTTGTCAAACAGAATCTTTTACCACACTGTGGCCACATATCACATTGGCCAACACAGGGTGAGCCGGGCACAGGGTGTCATTCCAGATTAGGCCTGAGCATCAAGGTGTCTGGCTGCTTCCATGCCCAGAAGGTCCTCTTGCCTTTACTCTCCCCCCAAGTGGAGATCCAGAGACCCTGTCCTTTTTGCCTCCCCCTTCTTGCCCTCTGAGCTTTTGCTGACCAAGGAGGACATGCAGTCAGGGCAGAAGGGGGCAGAAGACACAGCCTGCCAGCCATTTCCCCATGCAATTTTCAGGAAGTAGAGGCAGCTCACCTGCCACTGCATTGCACATCCTGGGTAAGAGGACAGACAGTCTGCCAGTCATTCACCTGTGCAGCCCAGAAGGGAGTAGACAGAGCATGTCTACTGTCCCCCAGTGGACACAGGGAGAGAGTAGAGGTGGCTTGGCCACCACTCCCCTACCTAGAGTGTGACCAGGTGTCCCCTCTGCAGCCCAGAGAGGAGGATGGTTCCCATGTGATGACTGATGAAAAAATAGAGACAGCCAACCCACTGTTCCCCTGCCCAGCCCACAGGACAGTACCCAAAGTCTGCCTGTCATTCCCCTGCATAGCCCAGAGAAGAACACTAAAAGCCTGCCTGTCATTCCCCTGTACAGCCCAGAGAACAGTAGAGAGAGCTTGCCTGCTGCTCTTCAGTGAAAATTTTTGGAGCGTAGACAGCCTTGCTACCTCCATTCTCCAGAGAGCCTACCTGCTGTCCCCCAGTGGACTCAGGGGGAGAGTAGAGACAGAAGGGCTGGGTCTCCCCTGCCCAGCCTGGAGGAGAATTATTGCAGACTATCAAGGGTTAAGTTTCTGAGGTTAATAGGACCTTCTTAGCATAGTGCACAGTGACCTGTGGAGAGAATTCTGGCACGCAGGATTATCTCCAAGGCCCTGATAGATCCATATCAGAAATGAGCCCAGGGTGACATTCCTCCTTTGTACTATGTCTGTCCTTGCTTTATGCTTTTGCCTTAGATAACAAGTTATTTCTGTGCCTCCTGAGTTTGACATTAACAGATGCTTTGTTTAAAAATTTCAATAAAAGAGTCTTCTGAAAGGAGACTTGTAGAAGTAGATCTCTGTTCTTCCCAGCTGCCCCGACTAAATTTAATTCATTTATGACTCCAAGTCTTTCATGTGAGTGTGCTTCTAAATCTACAGTATCTATGGCAGAGAGTATGAAGAGCCTGCCTACCCTTCCCCTGTGCAGCCCAGAGGAGAGTAGACAGAACCTGCCTGCAGTTCCCATGTGGTGTCTGAGGAAGAGTAGAGATAGCCAGCCTGCTGCTCCCCTGCCCAGCCCAGAGGAGAGTGCCCAGAGCCTGCCTGTCGTTCCCCTATGCAGCCCAGAGGAGAGTGCCCAGAGCCTGCCTGTCATTCCCCTGTGCAGCCCAGAGAGAGTGCTGAGAACCTTCCTCTCATTCCCTGGGCATCCTGGAGGGGAGTAGAGTTCCCCAATGGAGACTGGCAGCATAGACACAACCCACCCGTCTCTGGTCTCCAGCCCATCCCAGAGGAGGGTACCGACAGCCAGCCTGTCATTTTCCTGTGTAGCCCAGAGGCAAGTAGACAGAGCCTGCCTGCAGTTGCCATGTGGTGAATGAGTAAGAACAGGGAAAGCCTGCCCACTGCACCCCTGCCCAGCCAGAGAATACCCAGAGCTCTCCTGCCATCCCCTGTGCAGCCTGGAGGGGAGTAGAGAGAGCCAGCCTGATGTCCCCCAGTGAAGACTAGGGGAGAGTAGAGACAGCCTGGACGCCACTCCTGTGCCCAGACACAGGAGGGAGAGAACCTGCCCACTCTTTCCCTGAGCAGCCCAGAGGGGAGTAGACAGAGCTGCCTGCTGTTTCCATGTGGTGACTGAGGAAGAATGGAGACAGCCCACCTGCCTTTCCCCTTACCCAGGCCAGAGGAGAGGACCCACAGCCTGCCTGTGACTCTCTTTCCCAGTACAGAGGAGAGTACACAGAGCCTGCCTGCCATTCCCCTGCACAACCCAGAGGAGAGTGCTCAGAGCCTGCCTGACATTCCCCATGCAGCCCAGAGGACAGTACAGAGAGCTCTTTGAAATTGTAGCAACAACAGATAAGATCTCTTTAATCATGGAGTTTGTGAGCAGGGGATGCAGCCCATTGTCATACAGGAGGAAGAGCTATTGCCACCAGAAAGGCGTGGTGTGCTATTGCCACCAGAAAGGTATCGTGCACAGTGAACAGAAGCCAGACAACGTCTTGCTGGACCCAGAAAGCAACATCAAAATTATTGACTTCGGACTTAGCTACAAGATCACCACAGGGCAACAACTGAAGTCTTTCTGTGGCATTCTCCACTTCTAGGACCCTGAGTCCTACCAGAAGCAACCATATGGCCTGGAGTTGGATATTGGGGGCTTGGGCATCCTCCTCCACTTTATGTTGACCAAGACTCTCCCCTTCAATGGTACAACCTTTGAAGAGCTGAAGGAGCAGGTCATGTGAGGTGCCCACTCGCCTTTTCATTGAAGCACAGGACATTATCAGGCAGCTACTGACAGTAGACCCAGCCGAGAGGCCAATGGTGGGAGAAATTCTGGGGCACCTGTGGCTGATCTTTGGTATTTACCAACTCCTAGCGAGCCACTTCCCAAACAGCCCAACGCCATGATACTAAGGGTCATGCATTATCTGGGGTATGACACACAAGACCTGGCTGTCTGTGTCTATTTAATCATACAATGGCCAGCTACCAGGGAGTTCAAGACAGGGTGAGCCCGAGCGCATGCCAGCTTAGATGGGAGCTTTGGGGAGTCGGATCCTTAAAACCATAGAGACCACTGAAACCATCTTTTTAGTAATGGAATTCGTGAATGGGGGGGGTGCTACTCAGTGGCAGGCGGAAGTAGGAGGCACAGTGACACTTCAAACAGATCCTATGTGCGGTGCGCCATTGCCGCTGGAACCTTGCAAGGAGCCACTGTGAGGGAGTCTCAAGCACGGGCTATATAAGAATCTGGCTGGGGCTGGATTTTTGTCCAAAAGTACAGGGAGCTGTTCCCTAGTGACCTGTAGGACTGTATCTTGGCGGTTCTGTACTTTGGATCTGAATGGCTTGGAGTTTTGGCTTTGGATTTTTGGTTTGGACATACTTTTGGCTTTGGATTTTTGGACTTTGGATGTTAGGCTTTATTTTTACCTGCTAGGGACTCAATGGAGAGTAAGATATAGAATTGTGAGGCAAGGCCAGGCCTCACGACCAACTCTCCCCCTGAGGAGGCCCTCAAGGGCCATCATCATACCATCCTGGGGGAAATTGGCCCAGGAACGTTCAGCTGCATCTACCTGGCCTGCCATATCCTTGCTGGGACCGAGGCTGTAAAGGTTGAGAAAAATCACGGTGGAGCACCAACACATGGTCTGTCTCTTTAAAATTGTGAAGACAACAAACAACATATTTTTAATGATGGAGTTTGTGAGAGGGAGGCCGCTGCCCATTGGCAAGCAGGAAGAGGAGGCCCAGTGGCACTTTAGGCGGATTCTGAGAGTGGTGCCCCATTGCAACTGAAACCCCACAAGGAGCCACTGTGAGGGAGTCTCAAGCACAGGGTATGTAAGGATCTGGCCAGGGCTGGGTATTTGTTGGTAAGTACAGGAAGCTCTTCTCTGGTGACCTGTAGGACTGTGGCTTGGTGGTTCTGTGGCTTTACATCTGAATGGCTGAAAGTTTTGGCATTGGACTTTTAGCTTGGACAAGTGGCTTTTGACTTTAGGCTTGGACTTTTGGCTTTGGATTTTTGGATTTTGGAATTTAGGCTTTGTTTTTAACTGCTGGGGACTTGATGGCCAGTAAGATACAGAGTTGTGAGGCTAGGCCAGGCCTCTCAACCAACTCAAAATTGAGGAGGGCCTCAATGGCCATTATACCATCATGGGGGAAATTGACTAGGGCATATTCATTCGCATCTACCTGGCCTGCCATACCCTTGCTAGGACCGAGGTGGCTGTAAAGGTCTGAGAAAAATCAAGGTGTCGGTACCCCCTTATGTCGGAGCTAGACATAATGAGGACAGTGGAGCACCAACACGTGTTCTGTCTTCTTAAAATTGCTTAGACAATGAACAACATATTTTCAATCATGGAGTTTGTGGGCAGGAGTCCGCTGCCCATTGGCATGCAGAAGGAGGCTTGGTGGCACTTCAGACAGATCCTGAGTGTCGTGCGCCATTGCCACTGGAACCTCACAAGGAGCCACTGTGAGGGAGTCTCAAGTTTGGGCTATATAAAGATCTGGCCAGGGCTGGGTTTTTGTCCACAGATAAAGGGAGCTCTTCCCTAATGAACTGTAGGACTGTGCCTTGGCGGTTCTATGACTTTGGACTTTTGGCTTGGAGTTTTGGATTTGTACTTTTGGCTTTGGAAATTTGGCTTGGACTATTGGCTTTGGATTTTTGGATTTTGGATTTTAGGCTTTTTTTTTTTTAACTGCTGGGGACTTGATGACCAGTAAGATACAGAATTGTGTGGTGAGGCCAGGTCTCTGGACCAACTCTGCCTCTGAGGAGGCCCTCAAGGGCCATTATACCATCCTGGGGGAAATTGGTCAGGGCACGTTTGGCTGCATCTACCTGGCTTGCCATATCCTCGCTGGGACCGAGGTGGCTGTAAAGGTCCGAGAAAAATCAAGGTGTTGGCTCTCTCATTATGTCCGAGTACAGTGAATAACAAACACATTTTCTGGCTCTTTGAAACTGTGGAGAAAAAGAACAACATATTTTTAATGATGGAGTTAGTGAGAGGGAGGCTGCTGAACACTGGCAAGCAGGAGAAGGAGGCTTGGCAGCACTTCTTACAGATCCTGAGTGTGGTGCGCCATTGCCACTGGAACCACACAAGGAGCCACTGTGAGGGAGCATCAAGCACGGGGTATATAAGGATCTGGCCAGGGTGGGGTTTTTGTACATAATGACAGGGAGATCTTCTCTGGTGACCTGTAGGGATGGTGGCTTGGTGGTTCTGTGGTTTTGGATCTGATTGGCTTGGAGTTTTGTTTTCGGACTTTTGGCTTGGACTCTTGGCTTGGACTTTGACTTTGGACTATTGGCTTGGAATTTTGGCTTTGGATTTTTGGATTTTGGACTTCAGGCTTTGTTTTTAACTGCTGGGGACTTGATGGCCAGTTACATACAGAGTTGTGATGTGAGGCGAGGAGGCCCTCAGTGGCCATTATACCATCCTGGGGGAAACTGGCCAGGCCACATTCAGCCACATCTATGTGGCCTGCCATATCCTCACTGGGACCCATGTGGCTGTAAAGTTCTGAGAAAAATCAAGGCGTCATCTACCCTATGTTATGACAGAGCTGGACATAATGAGGACAGTGGAGCACTAACACTTGGTCTATCTCTTTAAAATTGTTTAGACAATGAACAACATATTTTTAATCATGGGGTTTGGGAGTGGGAGTCCGCTGCCCACTGGCATGCAGGAGGAGAGGGCTCGGTGGCACTTCAGACAGATCCTGAGTGTGGTGTGTCATTGCTACTGGTACCTTACAAGGAGCCACTGTGAGGAAGACTCAAGCACGGGCTATATAAAGATGTGGCCGGGGCTGGGTTTTTGTTGATAAGTACAGGGAGCTCTTCCCTGGTGATCTGTAGGACTGTGGCTTAGCAGTTCTGTGACTTTGGACTTTTGGCTTGCAGTTTTGGATTTGGACTATCGGCTTTGGATTTTTGTTTTGGACTTTAGGCTTTGTTTTTAATTGCTGGGGACTTGATTCCACTAATATACAGAGTTGTGAGGTAAAGCCTGGACTCTCTACGAACTCTGCCTCGGAGGAGGCCCTCAATGGCCATTATACCAACCTAGGGGAAATTGGTCAGGGCACGTTTGGCTGCATCTAACTGGCCTGCCATATCCTCGCTGGGACAGAGGTGGCTGTAAAGGTCTGAGAAAAATCAAGACATTGACTCCCCCTCATTATGTCGGAGCTGGGCATAATGAGACAGTGGAGCACCAACACATTTTCCAGCTCTTTGGAACCGTACAGAAAAAGAACAACATATTTTTAATTATGGAGTTTCTGAGTGGGAGACCGCTGCCCATTGGCATTCAGGAGGAGGAGGCTCAGCGGCACTTCAGACAGATCCTGAGTGTGGTGCGCCATTGCCACTGGAACCATACAAGGAGCCACTGTGAGGGAGTCTCAAGTTTGGGCTATATAAAGATCTGTCCGGGCCTGGATTTTTGTCCATAAGTATAGGGAGCTTTTCCCTGGTGACCTGTAGAACTGCGGCCTGGTGATTTTGTGACTTTGGATTTTGTCTTTGAGTTTTGGGTTTAGACTTTTGGCTTTGTTTTTTTTTAAATGCTGGGGATATAATTGCCAGCAAGATACAGAGTTGTAAGGCGAGGCCAGGTCTCTTGACCAACTCTCCCTCTATGGAGGACCTCAATGGCCATTATACCATCCTGGGCGAAGTTGCCCTGAGCACATTCAAGCACATCTACCTAGCCTGTCACATCCTCGCTGGTACTGAGGTGGCCATAAAAGTCTGTGAAAAATCAAGGTGTTGGCTCGCCCTTGTTATGGTGAAGCTGGACATAATAAGGACACTGGAGCATCAGCATATAATCTGTCCCTTTAAAATTGTTTAGACAATGAAGAACATATTTTAAATCATGGAGTTTCTTTTTTTTTTCAGAAAAAGGCAAAGATTTTAATTAACTTAAGAAAGGTGGGGAAACAGGTTGGGGGTCATCTAAGAAAGGTGGGGGGTCATCTAAGAAAGGGAGAGAGAGTCTCCCTACGCGCATCCATCCATCCATCCAGGCGAGCCAGAGAGCAAGAGAGCGTCTGCGCGCTTTCACAGTTCTTTTATAGGAGGGGGTAGGTAGGGTCGCACAGTGGACGGCAGGACTTCCTCCTAGTCCTCAGTTTCCCTGGCAACAGATATGTCTCCTTTGTGCCTAATATTGTGGCTTAGCTGGAGCATGAAACAAGCACTTGTTTTTATAAAAACAGTTAAAATTTACATTTTCCTTTAATTTTATAGAAAGCTTTAGGAGCCACACCTCCTCTCCTTGCTGGTGGCAATCCAGCAGCTGGGGTCCTGGTGCCCCAGCAGTCACCATGTGATCGGGCATGTGGCTGACCATGGAGCCACGGCCATGGGCTGTCGCGGCTGCCAGCCAGGGTGAGCCTCCCAACCCACCCGGGGCCTCACCTCTCACTCTCACTCTGCCCCTCCATGGACTGGAACCAGGCCTCAGATTGCTGCTCGGATGGTAAGTTATATTGACTTGCTACCATCAGCAGCAACTGTATTTCCTGAAGAACGTTGATCTCCTAAAATTTGGTGTAGGGGTAGAGAATAATTAGGAGGGTGTAGGTAGGGTCGCACAGTGGACGGCAGGACTTCCTCTTAGTCCTCAGTTTCCCTGGCAACAGATATGTCTCCTTTGTGCCTAATATTGTGGCTTAGCTGGAGCATGAAACAAGCACTTGTTTTTATAAAAACAGTTAAAATTTACATTTTCCTTAATTTTATAGAAAGCTTTAGGAGCCACACCTCCTCTCCTTGCTGGTGTCAGTCCAGCAGCTGGGGTCCTGGTGCCCCAGCAGTCACCATGTGATCGGGCATGTGGCTGACCATGGAGCCACGGCCATGGGCTGTCGCGGCTGCCAGCCAGGGCGAGCCTCCCAACCCACCCGGGGCCTCACCTCTCACTCTCACTCTGCCCCTCCATGGACTGGAACCAGGCCTCAAATTGCTGCTCAGAAGGTAAGTTATATTGACTTGCTACCATCAGCAGCAACTGTATTTCCTGAAGAATGTTGATCTCCTAAAATTTGGTGTAGGGGCAGAGAATAATTAGGAGGGGGTAGGTAGGGTTGCACAGTGGAGGGCAGGACTTCCTCTTAGTCCTCAGTTTCCCTGGCAGCAGATATGTCTCCTTTCTGCCTAATATTGTGGCTTAGCTGGAGCATGAAACAAGAACTTGTTTTTATAAAAACAGTTAAAATTTACATTTTCCTTAATTTTATAGAAAGCTTTAGGAGCCACACCTCCTCTCCTTGCTGGTGGCAGTCCAGCAGCTGGGGTCCTGGTGCCCCAGCAGTCACCATGTGATAGGGCATGTGTCCGACCGTGGAGCCACGGCCATGGGCTGTCGCGGCTGCCATCCAGGGCGAGCCTCCCAACCCACCCTTTTGGCAAATTTCCTGCCTGCTGCCGGAGAGAGGCAGCACTGCTCTAGTTGCTAAAAACCAGTGCCTAGCTATGGGAGAGATGGGAAGAGCTCTGTCTCTCTCCCTGCCTGTCCATTTCTTGCTCCCTTCCTTTTTGACCTAAAGCCATTCTCCCTTAGAAGATGAGTGTTTAAAAGAAAAATGGGGTGCCTTTTAAGATTTGGATCCTGGCATACTTTAACGGCCAGGAGTATGAAAGCAGCAGGCAGCAGCCCCTGCACCACGCACCCCGACCCCAGGTGCCGACCACGTGGCCAGAACAGGCCAGGCCAGGCCAGGCGGCAGGCGGCTGAGGCTACCCAGAGTAATGGAGACCAGGGCCAAAACTCTATGGTTTTTCATGGGAATTGGTGATATGTGCAGCTAGTAGATTTATTTCTGTTGCCAAAAGGGGTGGTGACTGCCTGCACCAAGGCGGCTTGTGCCGCTGGCAGCGTTGAATCCTCCCGCAGACTGCAGCAGAGATGGACCAGTCTCGGAGCGGTAGCCGGAGTCCTAGCCTCCCCCCACTTTCCTATCTGGGAAGAAAACATCCGGGTCGCCGCCAGGGACGGACGGGCGACCCAGGGACTCGCCTCTCAGTTCCTGAGTGTGGTGCGCCCTTGCCACTGTATCCCCACAAGGAGCCACTGTGAAGGAGTCTCAAGCACGGGCTATATAAGGATCTGGCTGGGGCTGGGTTTTTGTCCATAAGGACAGAAAGCTCTTCTCTGGTGAACTGTAGGACTGTGTCTCATCGGTTCTTTGACTTTGGACTTCAGACTTTGTTTTTAACTGCTGCGGATTCGATGGCCAGTAAGATACAGAGTTGTGAGGCAAAGCCAGGCCTCTCAACAAACTGTCCCTCTGAGGAGGGCCTCAGTGGCCATTATACCATCCTGGGGGAAATTCTCCAGGGCACGTTCGGCTGTATCTACCTGGCCTTCCATATCCTTGCTGGGACCTAGGTGGCTGTAAAGGTTTAAGAAAAATCAAGGTGTCTGCTCCCCCTCGTTATGTCAGAGCTGGATATAATGAGGATATTGGAGCACCAACATGTGGTCCATGTCTTTGAAATTGTGGAGACAACAAACAACATGTTTTTAATCAGGGAATTTCTAATTGGGAGACCCCTGCCCATTGGCATGCAGGAGAAAGGGGCTCGGCGGCACCTCAGATCCAGAGTGTGGTGCGCCATTGTCGCTAGAACTTCACAAGGAGCCACTACAAGGGAGTCTCAAGCACGGGCTATATAAGAATCTGGCTGGGGCTGGGTTTTCGTCCATTAGGACAGAAAGCTCTTCCCTGGTTGACTGTAGGACTGTGGTATGGTGGTTCTGTGACTTTGGACATTTGGCTCCGAGTTTTGGATTTGGAATTTTGGGTTGTAGTTTTGGCTTTGGACTTTTGGCTTGGACTATTGGCCTTAGATTTTTGGATTTTGGACTTTAGGCTTTGTTTTTAACTGCTGGAGACTTGATGGCCAGTAAGATACAGAGTTGCAAGGTGAAGCCACACTTCTCCACAAACCCTCCCTCTGAGGAGTCCCTCAGTGGCCATAATACCATCCTGGGGGAAACTGGCCAGGGCAGGTTCAGCCCCATCTACCTGGCCTGCCATATCCTTACTGGGACCGAGGTGGCTGTAAAGGTCTGAGAAAAATCAAGGCGTCGGCTCCCCTTTGTTATGTCGGAGCTAGATATAATGAGGATACTGGAGCACCAAGCATGGTCTGTGTTCTTAAAACTGTGGAGACCATGAACAACTTTGTTCTTAAATTTGTTTTTAACTCTGGGGATTTGATGGCCAGCAAGATACAGAGTTTTGAGGTGAGGCCAGGCCTCTGGACCAACTCTATCTCTGAGGAGGCCCTCAGTGGCCATTATACCATCCTGGGGGAAATTGTCCTGGGCACATTCAGCCGGATCTACCTGGCCTGCCGTATCCTTGCTGGGACCGAGGTGGCCGTAAAGGTCTGAGAAGAAGCCAGGCATCGGCTCCCCTGTGTTTTGTCAGAGCTGCACATAATGAGGACCGTGGAGCGCCAACACGTGGTCTGTCTCTTTAAAGTTGTTTAGAGAATGAACAACATATTATTAATCATGGAGTTTGTGAGCAGGAGGCCGCTGCCCATGAGCACGCAGGAGAAGGAGTCTCAGCGACACTTGGGACACATCCTGCGTGTGGTGCGCCATTGCCACTAGCACCTCACCGGGAGTCGCTGTGAGGGAGTCTCAAGCATGCGCTATGTAAGGATCTGGCCGGCGCTGGGTTTTTGTCCATATGTATAGGGAGCTCTTCCTTGGTGAACTGTGGGACCGTGACTTGGCCAACTAAGAGGCCAACGGCTGAACAAATCCTGCGGCACCCGGGAGTGAGTCAGGGTGTTCCACCAAACACCTGAAGGCCATGATCATGAGAGTCATGTGCTTGCTGGGTTACGACCCACACTGACCTGAATAGCTATGCCAAACAAAATCTTTGGCCACGCCATGTCCACGTATCACATTGGACAACACAGGGTGAGCTGCGGCACGGGGCTCACATTTTAGGTTAGCCCTGAACATCAGGGCATTTGTCTCGCTCCGTGCCCATAAAATCCTCCTGCCTTCACTCCCCCACAAATTGGAAAGCCAGCAAGCCTGCCCTTCCATCTCCCCCATCTTCTCTCTGGATATTCGCTGGCTAAGGAGATCACACAGGGCAGACGGGGGCAGAAGACACAGCCTACCCGCCTTTCCCCTGTGCTGTCTTTGGGCGAGTAGAAACAGTCTGCCTGCCACTTGATTGCATAGCCCAGGGCAGCCCTTGAGGGGAGAAGACAGAGCCTGCCTATTATCCCCAGTGGACACAGGGGAGAGAAGAGACAGCCCGGCTACCACCCCCCGGCCTGCAGGAGAGTTCATAGAGCCTGGCTACCCTCCCCATTTGCAGCCAAGAGGGGAGTAGACACAGCTTGCCTGCTGTTCATATGTGGTGACTGAGGAAGGATAGAGATAGCCAGCCCGCTGCTTGCCTCACCAGCCCAGAGGAGAGCGCCCAAAGCCTGCCTGTCACTCCCCTGTGTAGCCCAGTGCAGAGGGCTGAGAACCTGCCTCTCATTCCCCAGCACAGCCCACAGGAGAGTGGAGAGATCCTGCCTGCTGTCCCCATGGAAACTTTGGAAGCATAGAGCCCATGTTGCCTCTGGTCTCCAGCCCATCCCTGAGGAGTACTGAGACCCTGCCTATCACTCCCCCGTGCTGCCCACAGGGGAGTAGAGAAAGTCTTCCTGTTGTTTCCATGGGGTAACTGAGGACGAATAGGGACAGCCTGCCTTCCAGTCCCCTGCCTGGCCCAGAGGAGAGCACCCAGAGCCTACCTGTTATTCCCCTGAGAGCCTGGAGGGGGTAGAGAGAGCCTGCCTGCTATTCCTCAATGAAGACTGGGGGAGTGTAGAAACAGCCTGACTACTACTACACTGCCAAGCTGCCCACCCTTTCCCTGTGCAGCCCCCAGGAGAGTAGACAGAGCCTGCCTCCTCTTCCAATAGAGACAGCCAGCCTGCTTCTCACCCTGCCCAGCCCAGAGGAGAGGACCCAGGGCCTACCTTTCATTCCCCTGTACAGTCCAGAGAAGACTGCTGAGAACCTGCCTGCCATTCCCCTGTGCAGCCTGGAGGGGGGAGTAGAGAGCACCAGCGAAGACTGGGGGCCAGGAGAGACCGCCTGGAAGCCCCTCCCCAGCTCAGCCAGGAGAGGAGGGAGCCTGCCTGCTGCCTCCCGGTGATGCCTAGGGGAGAGTAGAGACAGCTTGGCAGCCACTCTCCTGCCCAACCAAAGGAGAGGAGAGAGCGCCTGCCCACCCTTTCCCTGTGCAGCCCAGAGGGGAGTAGACAGAGCTGCCTGCTGTTCCAATGTGGTGACCCAGGAAGACTAGAGACAGCTTGACTGCGGCTCCCTTGCCCAGCCCAGAGGAGAGGACCCAGGGCCTGCCTGTCATTCCCCCGTGCAGCCTGCAGGGGAGTAGAGAGACTCTGCCGGCTGTTCCCCAGGTAAGACTGGGGGAGAGTAGAGACAGCCTGGCCTCCGCTCCCCTGCCCAGCCAAAGGAGAGGAGACAGCCTGCCTCAGTAACCAGCAGTTACAGCAAGCCATAGAGGAGCGGGCACTGCTGGAAACACAAACGGGGCAGGTAAGACTTGGCATAGGGAGGAGTGTGGGAGGAGGGTGACCCCAGGTGGCCAGGAGCAGGTAAGGACCGTGACAGCCCTTCTTAATTTCTGCGCCCACTCTTGGAGCTGAAAGAGTCACTGAAACGACTACAGGTGGAGAGAGACCGGTATGCAGACGACCTGAAGGAGGAGAGAGCCATGTGGCGGCAGAGGATGCAGCAAATGTCAGAGCTGGTGAGGCCCGGCCTGCGGGCGGCTCGCGTGCTGCCCTGGGCCTCTGCACAGTGGGACTGGTGTCTTTTGTTGTGTCGTGTAGCCACGGGGGGGGGGGGGCTATGTGCCCAGGTTTTGTGGAGGTGGGGCAGAGGGGGAGAGGTGCACAGATCATCTAATCCCTCCCTCCACGGCTCTTTCCCCCATGCTGGGGCCAGATGCGCACATTGAGGGAGGAGAAGGAGCAGAGCATGAGTCAGGTACAGGAGTTGGAGACCAGTTTGGCGGAACTGAGGAGCCAGATGGGTGAGCGGGGCGAGGGTGAGCTGGGAGCAGGACCTGGGCTGAGGGTGGTGGGAGTGGTTGAGACCGCCCCAGGGAGGGGGTGGACTCCAGGGCATGTGGCAGAGGGAAGAGGGTCTGTGCCCGGAGATAGCAAGTTCTGCCATCTCTCTGAGTCTCAAGAGTCCCCATCTGGTGGTACGCCCCCTGCCAGGCTCCCACAGTGGACTTGAGTGTAATAATGTGTTGGGAAATGTCTTGACAGATTGACCGTCATCTGAGCTGGAGCCAGGACGCCAAGGTTTGGGGCGCAGAGCCCGAGTCAGGAGCTGAGGGTTGTGAGAAGCCAGAGGCCCAAGGCCCTTATTGCACGCTTCCTTTCTCAGCGGAGCCCCCGTGCCCGGAGGCCCCAGCTGGACCCTCAGAGGCAAAGCAGCAGCTGCAGGCAGAGGCCGAGCGGCTGCAGAAGGAGCTGGAGAGCCTGAGCGGACAGCTCCACGCCCAGCTGCAGGACACCACCAGCCTGAGCCGCCTGAACCGGGAGCAGGAGGAGCTGCTGCTGGAGCTGGAGCGGAAGGCTGAGTGCTGGGGCCAGCAGGCAGAGGAGTGCAAGCAGATTCTGGAGCCCATGGAGAGGAGCGCAAGCAGATTCTGGAGTGCATGGAAAGCGACCGCACCACCATAAGCCGTGCACTCTGGCAGATCCGCGAGCTAAAGGAGCAGCTGGCTGAGCTCCAGGATGGCTTCCTCAGGCTGGTGCGTAGCCCCAGGCCCTCCTCACTTGCGAGACCTTTGGGGCACACTTACTCACTCTGGGCCTTTACCACACACCCTTCTCCCCCGAAAATAGAGTGCTATGAGCTGGGCGTGGTTATGCACACTTGTAATCCCAGTACTTGGGAGGCTGAGACCAGAGGATCTCAGGCCAGTCTCAGCAACTTAGTGAGACTCTGTTTCTAAATAAATAAATAAGCCCTGCGTGGTGGCACACGTTTGTAATCCCATTATTTGGGAGGCTGAGACCAGAGGATCCGGGTTTGCGGCCAGCCTCAGCTACTTAGGTCCTCCACAACTTAGACCATGTTTCAAAATAAAAAATAAAAAATAGGGCTGGGAGCGTAGCTCAGAGATAGAATGCCCTTGGTTTCAATCCCCAGTACTGCAAAATAAATAAATAAATAAAAATAAATAAATAAAATGGGGCTGGGGTGTAACTCAGAGGTAGAGCAACCTTGGGCTCAATCCTGAGAGCTTAGAATTCCTTTGGCTGTGGTTGTACATATCCTCCACAATTCCACCCATGAAGGGCTGAGTCGTCTTTGTCTGAAGTCCACATTCCGGGGCTCTGGTGGTTCATGGTGCTCCCACTGACTGTCTGTCCCTCCTTTTCCACTCTAGTGTGAAAATGTGCCCGCCCTGCACCTCGAGGAAATCTGCAGGATGCGGGCCCTCCAGCCCGGCACAAGGCAGAAGCTGGCGGAGGCCCTGTTCCCATCATTCCTGGGTAGAAACATCTGCTCTTTTTCAATGTTCTTGTGCCCGCACTGGGGCATTGACACCATACCCTACTTCCTGGAAAAGATCTTCAGTGGGTGAGTGTCTGTCCTCTCAGAGGCACACTAGTGACTGTGCCACATACTCTGATCTGGAAATATCATTGCAGCTCTCTGAGGTTCACTGTGCTCCTCTGAAAAGTGAGGTGGCACTAGGAGAATCCCCAGGGGTGTTTTGTAGGGACAACTGGCATAGGACTTGGCGTGTGGGTACCTCACACCTGGCACTGTAGAAAGGGTTGTGTAGGTCGCCATTATTCATAATGTTTTTCTCTGTGCTCCAGGCACTGACAAATAAATCTATGTCGTTTATGAAATGCCTAGTCGTGTACTTCATTGCACTAGTCTAACTTTGCTGAAGGAGGAGCGATAGCCCGTCATCTTTACTCCTTGCTGTTTAGAATTCAAACACTGACTAGCCACTATTGTAAACCATTGTGTAGGCTTCCCGCTGCATAGACTTAGAAGAGACACGTGCATCTGTTCTAAATCGAATAGGGTGGCATTGGAAGGTTTAGAGTTAGGTGAAAACATATGAATTTCAATCGCCATCCTGTGGGTGCTCAATGGGAGATGAGGTCTAGAGGGGGAAGGACTTCCTCAAAACCATACAGCTAAAATCCTGGCTTTTGAAAGCTTATTCCATGGCGCTTCTCACTCCTTCCTGCAAGTCTTCTATCACTAAGTGTGTGCCTCATCTACATATGACACAAAAACATGAGTTGCATGAGTTTTGTCTCAAATATACTTGATTTCACTTGGCAACAGATGCTAGCAGCTATTGGCTGTTAGATTTCTGCAGCTCTGTTTCTCAACACTCCCCTTAATGTAAAAGAAGGAAACAATAG
>PVJS01029269.1:0-24899 GCA_004027185.1 Glis glis
TGGAGTCTTAGGATTGGAGCAACCACTAATTCAGTCCCAGTCCAAGACGTGAAGATCAGAAAGCTTCTTCGGAGAAACGATGGTGGAGTTTCAGTTCCAAGAGCAGGAGGCCGAGAAGATCGAGCTCTTCGGAGAAAGGCGGAGCCGGCGGCTGACGATCTCAGGCGAGAGCAGATGCGCTTTCCTCGGAACGAGTCGCGCACACTCTACGGCTTCTCCCTCTTTATCTAAGTCCTGCACCTATCAGAATCCTGCTGCCCACATTCAGGGCAGGGCTTTCTCTTTAATCTGCTGTTACACACCCAAAATCACATAATCTTGGGTGTGTCATGATCAGGTCAAGTTGACAACCTAGATTGACTATCACAGGAGGTTAAACCCTATAACCCTGTTGTAATCTGAATCTGGTCTACAGCTGAGGAAGGCGACTGTCCCCAGGAAACGAGGGGGCCGCAGCCCACTGGCTTGTGGCTTTGTTCCACAAAGGCTGCCCAGGCCACGGGGGCTATTGTGTTGTAGCAGGCCTGGCCCCTGCAGGGGAAGGTTATGGTCTCATCTGGAGGCTGGCCACCAGGCACTGCATGAGTGACGCTTCTGGGGGGAGAGCAGGGGCTGACATGGGTGGATGCCAGGGGCGCTCTGCTGTAGCTGGAGAGGTTCTAGGGGACCATTCAGGAACCACTGAGCCTTGGCCAGCCTGTGAGGAAGTGTTTGTGTGTCTTGGGCTTGGGGCTGTGTTGCTGGCTCCACCTAGAGCCCCCACTGTCTCCTGGTCTGGGAAGCTGGTGGATAGCTCCCTGGGGTGGGGTGCAGGCGCTGGAACCTTGGACCACAGCGACATCAGCTTACCATCTTCCTTCCCATCTCTGCAGGGGGCGGAGGAAAGCGCAAAGGGAAGAGCAAGAAGTGGAAGGAAATCCTGAAGTTCCCTCACATCAGCCAGTGTGAAGACCTCCGAAGGACCATAGGTAAGCCACCCCGCCGCCTCGAGTGCTCGGGGAGCTGGGAGCGGGTTAACCACCGAGGCGCCTGTGCAGCGAGTGCAGCGCCACCCAGTGAACGCAGTATGGGTTTTTCTGGGGAGGCACGTCCAGCTGACACCTTTGCAAATGGACATAAACATAAAACCAGCATTTATTGCATGCACGGTGTGCACCAAACAGAATGATCACATTCCAGTTGCCCTTTGAGTTTGGTGCTGCTGTTTTACTCCAGATGGGGAAACTGAGGCATAGAGTGGTTCTATACCTGGCCCACAGTTGCACAGCTCCCGGGAAGGCAGTGGAGGTGAGCCGGGCCTGGCCCTGCGCCCCCACACCGAGCCTGCCTCTCTTCCTGGAGCCTGTGCATCCTGCTTAGGAAGTAGCGCCAGCTCTGGGCTCCCCTTCCCTCCTGCTGGGTATGTGGGTGCTTGCCCGGTCCTCTCTATCCAGCAGGGTGCTTGTCCCTGAGGGCACTGACGCAGTCAAGCACACCAATTGGGTGTGTCCCAGCCCCCCTCGGACACGGCTGTGGGGAGAGGCCAGACTCCCAGGGGGTGGGCATGCTGGGGTTCTTTGTCTGCATGGAGCCATCCCTTCTCCTCTGTGTGACTTCAGTGGCCACCCCCCCCCCCGCTTAAGGGAGGCCCCTCATCTGCACGTGACTATCAGAGGCCATGCGTGTGCTCACCACCTTGGATGACACTCAGACCCACTGAAGACTGGACACAGGATGCCTCTGTTACCCACAGCTCCACAGCCCAGCTGTCTGGGGACTTCTGCTCCGGGTGAACTGCCCACGCCTGCCCTGGAATGTGAGGCCGCTTGTGGCCATATCTTTGGCTCTTTGGGATGGCTTTCCTATATGGCCTGGTGTCTAGCAGTTCCCCAGGCAGGTGGGACTTCCATGCCGCCCCGAGGCTTGCTCAGTCCTGCCCACTCTCCAGGAACCCTGTGAGGACAGGAACCACTGTGCACTCTGAGTGCCCCACGGTGCCAGCCTGGGGGAGGAGCCGGCTTAATTGGTGTTTAGGAAACCAAAGGAAGCTGCCTGCACCCGACAAGGGCAGACAAGAGCAGGCGAAGCAAGGTGGGGTGCTGGGGGTGGGGAAGTGTCCCCGAGGCTCACCTTCCATCCTTAGCATCTCAGTGAGATCAGAATCTCCACGATGTCCTTGGAGCCAGAGTGGAGCCAGGGGATCAGAGCTCTGGACCCAGGCGGACTTGGGTTCAAATCCTGCCCTCTCAACTGGCCATTCGACAAGCTACTTAATCTTGCCAAGCCTCAGTTTCCCCAGCTATAACACATTGACTCTGAACCCAGTCACGGGGCGGGGAGGGCTTAGCCGGAGCCTCCTCAGGAGCACCAGGCTCGCTCTTCTCAGCTTCCTTTCTGCAATCCCCAGCAGCCACGGCCTCCTTGGCCCCTCCTGAGCTCGGGCCTTGGGCACCTGTGTTCACCCTTGGGAATCAACTTTCCACCGGAGGCACATGGAGCTGGGTGGGAGAGGAGAGTGGCTGCTGCGGTTTGGCCACGCAGGACTCCCAAGTGGCCTTCAGAGAGGAGAGACAGGGAGAGCCTCTCTGGAGACTGACCGTTACCCCCGGGGCCATTTTGTTCTGCATACTAATTTAGGCTCAGGGGTAGGGCTGGTGTGGGACCTCAGCCGCCAGGATATCCACACCTGAGGACCCGGAAAGCCCCTCCTTGCGGGTGGCATGCCCGCCATCTCCATCCTCTTCATCCCGGGTGAGCGAGTCCCCTGGCTGCCAGATGCCTTTTCTAGAGGGGGAGCCCAGTTTTCTTTGAATGGAGGGAGGTCGCCCCACTCCCCATTCACTGTGGGCCCTAGGGAACGTCTTATGCTCTTCTTCTGGACCAAAGGGTGATCTGAGAACTTTCTGAGGTGTTGAATCAGAGGAGAGCTTGAAATGGAAGAAAAGTATCCGCAAGGGGGGACAGTGCAGAGAGACGGGGTAACTGGGTTAGGTCAAGCTCGACTGGGAGGGGGCTTGCCTGCGGAGCTCACTCTTGGGAAGTTGTTTGCTTCTTGGCCTTGGTGGAACTGTCTGCAGGCCGTGGTGTCCGTGGGTGGGCACAGCCGGGTCTGAAGGCCACCTCCTCAGAGAAGCCTCCCCGGACCCTGAAAGAAAGTGAGCACTGGCCAGAGGTTCTGGAGCACCCAGGCCTCTCCCGCTGGAGCACCTCCCTCAGCACCGTCCCATGTCTGTCTGTCCTGCAGTGAGAATGGCAATTCAGGAAGGGTCTGGAGCTTTTCAATTCTCCACTGTATGATCGCCACCTGGCTCCAGGAGGGGTGTGACAGACATAGCTGGGTGAATGAATGAAGGAAAGAATGAGGGAAGGAAGAGCTGTAAGTAACACCAGCTTATGAAGGGTTTCAAATAGCTACAAGAGTATGGAGCGTATTGTACGGAGCACCTGCGTATCTGCCATCCAGATTAGATATCTTAGTATTTTGCTATATTTGATTTATGTGTTTCTTAAAAATATAAAACATAAAAATATGAGCGATAGGATTTCCGATTCCCGACAAGAGGGCATAGATACGTTGCTCCCGGCCCCTCTACTAAGGACAGGTGAAAACCTTGGATATTGCGTTAAAGCAAACCTATGAAGACTGGAAGGGGGTGAGAAGGCAGACTGGTTGGGGACCATGAGACACGAGAGTGACATTACAGTGAGCTCCCCGGGTTTTTATTTTTGCTTCTCTGTATCTCTGACCCAGGGAGGCGGTAGCTGGAGAAACTCGAAATCTGAAATGCCAGTAGGTGCAGACCCAAAGGCCCTCATCCCCCATCACCAAAACCCCAGAAAAACCCAGCCCGTTCTCTCTAGGCCGAGGCCCAGAGGCTCAGGAGGCTGTCAACACAGGGGCCGCTGCACACCTCTGTCATGGCTCATGCCAGCGACCTGATGCCCACTTTCAGACTTCCTTCTCACTTAACCTGAGTCTTAGCTCCAGTATAGGCTGGTCGGCTTCCACAGTAGACATTTATTTCTCAGCTCTGGAGGCTGGGAGTTCAAGATCAAGGCCCACTTCCTGCTTTGCAGATGGCCTCATTGTATCCTTGCACCCTGCATAGAGGAAGCCAGCTTCCTCCTGTCTCTCTTATCTGGGCACTAATCCCATTCATGAGCATTCTGTCCTTGTGAATCACCTCCTAGTACCATCGCTTGGGGGTTAGGCTTTGATATGTGAGTTTGGGGGGGGGGCTGGATATTTAGTCCATAGTACCCTACTTCCAGATTCAAAGACTTAGCACACCCTCCTCTCTACTTCTCTCCTCTGAGACGCAGCCTCCATCCCTCGAGGTGAACGAGCCCGCCGAGGCTCGTTCTCTGCCCAGTGCCCCCCAGGTCAAGATGCTCAGATACCCTCGCTGTGCCCCCCTTCCCAGGCGCTTCCTGGCTGTGGCCCAGGAGCTCCCAAATGTCCTTCACCTTCTGTGCCTTCCTTACAGGAGGGGACCTGGAAGCACAGATGTGGCTCTGAGCTTCTCTCTGCTTATAGATCCCACCCTAGGCCCCAGCCTCTTCTCGGCAGGGCGTGAGAACCGCACGCACCGGCGTGTGGGAACGATGCTTCTGTTCTCCAGAGGGTGTTGAAAAGACTGTGTGTGTTCACGCAGTGTGAGAGAGGCCGGGGAAAAACAGGAAGGCTGACATACACCGAGGCACGGCAGCGCGGGACGGGCGCAGGGCTTGGGCCTTCTGCCTGTTTACAGTCCGTCGCTGTGGTGTTTGCCCAGCCTCTGCTGGGGTGCTGCTGGCAGGCCTTCTTAAATAAAAATCTCATTTCTTTTCTAGACCAATACACAAACCAAACAGTGGCAAATACTGCATTTGTTTTTCTTGCGGACACATGAGCTCATTTTCTGAACCTCTTTGGTAGGACATCCCAGGGCAGGCTTTGTGCCAAGGTGCCGGGACCCAGAGGATAGCGTGGGGTGGTACAGTGGGAAGGCTCTGGGTCAGAGGGAAGGACAGAGCCCATGAGGTCTCAGGGACACAGTCCCTTGGGATCATCTGTCAGTTAAAGCAGGGCCTCCTCCTGCTGTCTGCGCCACCCTGGGCGACCTCAGCCTTCCCTCCACAGGGGCCACTGATTTTGCTAAATAGAATCAGTCCCCTGCTGACATACCCCAACAGCTCCCCATCCTGCTTCCAGTAAACCTCCAACCCTTCCATGGGCTCGTAAGTGCTTTGGCTGTGGGCGAACCCACGGACCCCTTTTCAGAATAACGCTTTTACATCTATGAAAGGGAGCACATGGCGTTACCAGGGAAACCAATTCTTTTCAAGTGCGGTTATTAAATACTTTTAAGATGTTTAATATAGAAATATATGTGCTACTTGGTTAGTACTTTAAATAACAATTTAACCGTTCTCTCTATGCGCTATTGTGACTGGGAATTTGTGCTGAGCACGGTGGTATTTTGGGATAGCTTCCACAACTGTGCTATGGATGGCTCTGTGGTTTCTGCTGCTGACATTGCTGAGGGCCGTTGTCTACATGTGGGATCAGAGGAAGTGCTGATCTGCAGGTAGAGGTGGGTGTAAAGCAAGGTGGAGTCTCACCAAGTCCAGGAACTCTGGGCATCGCTCTCCCTACCTGCCCGAGGCGTCCGCCCTTGACGTCATCTCGGGTCACTCCCTCCCGCTGCCGTTCACAGCTGCTCTGCTCCTGTATTTGTTTTGTGATTGTTTTGTGAATTCCATAAGCTCATCTCCAGCGGGAGAACCTCTGCACCAGCTGTTTCCTCTACCCGGAATGTTCTTTCCTGTACTTTTTTCCCCAGGGGGATGTCTAGGTCTCAGCCCTAAAGTCACCTCCAAAGAGAAGCATTCTAAAAAGGAGTCCTCCCCCTCCCTCAGGAGCATTCTTCCATGTGGTGCTGCTTGTTTCTTTATTTCGTGGTACTGGGGATTGAACCGAGGGGCATGCTACCTCTGAGCAACACCCCCAGCCCTTTTATTTTATTTTATTTTATTTTATTTTATTTTATTTTATGTTTGGAAACAGGGCCTTGCTTGGTTGATGGGTGTCTCATTACGTTGCTGAGGCTGTCCTCAAACCTGTGATCCTCCTGTCTCAGCCTCCCAAGTACTGGGATTACAGGCGTGCGCCACCATGTCCAGCTGGTGCTGTTTATTGAATGTTCCCTGCTCACGGCTCCATCTGAAGTCATCTTTTACTTAGTCATTTACTTGTGTATTTTCTGCCTCCCCCACTGGACTGGATGTTCCATGTGAAAGTGGCTGTGTTCTGCCTGGTTACTCCTAGAACAGCGCCTGGCGCATGTAGGGCCCATTAAATACTGAGTGAAGGACTGAATGAGGTGAAATGTTTGAAATCAGGACTGTTTTTAAAAAGTTGGCAACGTGTGTTTGCTGTGCCTAAATTTAACCTTAGCCAATGGTTTAAAGTAAAGCAAGTTTAGCCTTAGGAGACACCATAGAAAGATCTACTGTGAGCCGGGCGTGGTGGCGCACACTTGAAATCCCAGTACTTGGGAGGCGGAGACCGGAGGATCCGGGTTCGTGGCCAGCCTCAGCGACTTAGTGAGGCCCTCCGCAACTTCGTGAGACCCGGTTTCAAAATAAAGTATAAAAAATAGGGCGGGGGGTGTAGCTCAGAGGTAGAATGCCCCTGGGTTCAATCCCCGGTACCGAAAAAAAAAAAAAAAAAAAAAGATCTACTGCGCCCCCCGCCCATCCTTACTATGTAGATGAGGAGGCTTAGCACAATTACAAGACTTTCACTGCTGTCTCCTGTACGCTAAGCCAGGAAGTCAAACGTGGGGCTCCTGGCCCAGCCAGGCTCCCCTAGAACTGTAGTTTGAGTTCTTATTGCAATGATGTTAGATTTGTACAGACTCCTTAACTCAAAGAACTGGAGAACATCTTGTTTAACCCCCCATTTCAGAAGGGAGTGAAGGGGCTCCCAGAGCAGGGTGACCTGCCCAGGACAGTCTGGTTCTTGGGTCTTGAGTTATAGCTTTCCACCACCTCGGATCATACTGACTCATACACATTTGGAGCATCCGCCCCAGCCAGCACTCGAGAAAGAGGCTCATTCCGCACCCAGAGGGGTAGCCATTTCTGTCTCCTTCTCTCTGGACTGTATCTTGTAAACATGTGTTGCGTGTTTGTCTGCTTGTTCGACAAATGCTTATTGACCACTTACTGTGTGCCACCCACAGGGGAAACAGAGCTGATCTCTGCTCCCCAGCACTCAGTCATGACTGAGCCCAGGAGATTGAAATAGAGATGCAGGAATTGATTGAGAATGTTCCATGATGGTGAGGGACAGGTTGCCGAACTGGAGAGCAGAGGGGAAGGCCCCCACCCATCGGGACCCTTGGAGGAAGTGGCAGCACTCCCAGTCCTTTTGTTGTTGTTGTTGTTCTGGGAATTGAACTCAGGGGCATTCTACTTCTGAGCTATGCTCCCAGTCCTTTTTATTTTTTATTTTGAAACAGAGTCTCACTAAGTTGCTGAGGCTGGTCTCGAACCTGTGATCCTCTTGTCTCAGACTCCCAAGTACTGGGATTACAGGTGTGCTCCACCAGGCCTGGCTCCCCAGAGCATCTTTGTGTGAGCTCCCTGGGGGCCTAGACCACTTCCTCTCCATTCGAGTCTCCACTGTGGCATGTGGGTGGATGGACGGATGGATGGACAGATGGATGGGGGGATGGATAAAGTGGCTGATCTGGCTGTTCCCCCCTCCTCCTCTTCAGCCTGGTACTCAGAACAGCCACCAGCAACAGTAAGTATTAAGACAGAGATTCCTTGCTGCACGTATCAGCTTCCAGTGTGAGCCCCAGACATGAGCTAACAGATTTTAGACAGAACTGGCGGAGGGCAGACAGACCATGAGATGAGGAAGGGGTCATCTAACGTCTGCTTGTCTGCTGGCAAAACGTCAAATGATGACATTATTAGTTAATAGGCTAATTGTTGGTGTAAGATCATTAGTGGACCCCAATCAAAGAAGTTCTCAGAACATCCAAAGCGTGGAAGGCTGGAAACATCATCATGAAGATAAAAGATTGTTGAGGTTTGCAAATATTTCTCAGTGACGCAGAAGGTTCTGTTGGGCAAAAGTGTGGCATTTTTATTTATTTAGCTCAGACTCATTGCGTACTTTATTCTTTCATTTAAAAAAAAAGTAGGAGGGGGCTTGAGTGAAAGAGTTGATTATTCCAGTGTTTGGCAATATTTCTGCAGGAACTGTCCAAAAGCTAGGTCATAAATCAAGGCCCCTCCTCGCCCCCTGAGTAGGAGCGACGCTTACGAGGAGGCCGCTCGTGGAAAGTGGCCGCTGCGCCTGGCAGGCCACCGGCGGCTGGGACAGGAAGATTGAGTTGCTTTGTGGGACAGCTGCTGGCCCAAACCTTAACTCTTTCCAGGAGCAGAAGGGCTCGGCTGTGGGGGATTCCTAGAGGAAAATGAAGGATCTTAACATGGAAAAAAAAAACCCAAACTGTAATAACACGAAGACTTCCTTAATTTAAGCGTAGTACTTGGCTGTTCATTCCACATTGTTCAACAAGTACTCGTTGAGCCCTACTATGCACTGGGCATCGCTGTAGGTGCTGGAGCTGTGTCGCTGGCCACCCTTGAGAAGTTGTGTGGTCTCACGGAAGGATTTTGGTTGTTGTCATCGAGGTCAGATGGTGGCTCTGATGCCCCAGCTGTGTGACTTTGAGCAAGTTGCTTGACTTCTCTGGGTTGCGGTTTGTCTATAAAATGGAGACTCTAGCCGGGCGTGGTGGTGCACGCTTGTAATCTCAGTACTTGAGAGGCTGAGACAGGAGGATCGTAGGTTCGCGGCCAACCTCAGCAACTTAGTGAGACCCTGTTTCAAAAATAAAGAATAAAAAAATAGGGCTGGGGGTAGAATGCTTCTGGGTTCAATTCCCAGTACCAAAAAAATAAAAAATAAAAAATAAAATAAATAAAAATAAATAAGTAAATAAAATAGAGACACTAGTACTGACCTGCGAGGGCAGGTGAGCGGGCCAGCAGAGCAGCTTGCAGGTGCCAATGTTGTCATCACCATTTTATCATCATGGGGTTAGTGATTTGAGGGCAAAGATAGAGGACCCTTTAAGAGGGCTTTGGCATTCCCTAAGAATGCTGAATTGGCTGCGACAGTGACCAGCGGGGCCAACTGTTTCCGTGTTGGCATGAAGAGGGTCCCGTGTCCCAGGAACACTAACCTCGTAGTCTTCTGACTCTTTGAACACCTGCCCCAGCCTCCTCCTCCTGAAAGTCCACCCTGATTCCCACAGCCCCCAGCACTCCTCCCTCCCCGCAGCTGCACAACACATCCCGGGAAGCTGTAGCATCATACCCACCCAGACCCCTCTTCTGGCCCTGTTGGTTTTCTTCAAAGGACACATCTACATTCTAGAAGGTTGCAGCTCAGAGTTCTAGCACTGGTTACAGACACGGAGGTCCACAGGGACCTCAACTTCATCTGCAAGTTAATTTTGTAAGTGAAGAATGAATTGATATGTTTTTTTGTGTAATTAAAAATGGAATGAAGCTGGACATGGTGGCACATGCCTGTAATCTCAGTACTTAGGAGGCTGAGACAGGAGGATTGGAGGTTTGAGGAAAGCCTCAGCAACTTAACGAGACTCTCAGCAACTTAGTGAGACCCTGTTTCAAAATAAAAAATAAAATAGGTGCAGGGTTGTGGCTCGGAGGTAGAATGCCCCTGGGTTCAGTCCCCAGGGTTCCCCAACACACACACACACACACACACACACACACAGAATGAATGAAGACTGTGTTTCACAGTGGGTTGGAGGGAGTGGTGACCCTCATTCTTACCTTCCTCGTTGACTTTGTGCTCCTGAGGAGTCTCTGGGCCCGAGAGGACATTCAGCGCCTCACACGTGCGTGCGTGACCCCGTCCCCGCCAGGCTGCCAGGTTGCCACTTGAGCTCCTGAGTTCATCGTGACGTCATTGCCGGCCTTGAGGTGATAAGGGCAGGTCATGTCTGTCGCTCTGCCACTTACCCTGCTCTGATAAGGCATGGCATCTGCCCGTCCTTGGAGGGCAAGATAAATTTAGATGTGGCCAATCTGGAACATCAGGTGACTGGCTCGCAGCTGGGGTTCCCTAGAGGGAGAGGGTGGCCTGGCCTGTGGGGCCAGTGGTGCGGTGTCGGTCCCGCCTCCCTGTGACTTGTGGCAGCCCTGGGAGGTGGCAGCAGGAGCCGGCTCATGCAGGGGCTCAGTGGCGCTTGGTGGGGCTTTCTGCTTAGAGCTTCTTAGCAGGGGTGCTGCAGGGCTTTTCCAGAGGATCTGAGTGTGTGGCTTCCCGGGCAGCTCCGCAGGGAGGGTGTGGGATCCAGGCCCGGCTTCTACCCCAGTAGGCCGCCTTTACCTTTTATATTTGGGCTCCTATATCAGATTTTATTCCAGGGTTAAAATAAAAAACCAAGTTTGTAACCCACCATTCCCATTTTCCAGATAAGTAAACTGAATCCCAGAGAGACAAGTGACACGCTCAGGTCTCCTGGAGGCCCGACTCCAAGGCTGGCCTTCTCTGCTCAGTGAGTCTGCCAGAGCTGCGGTAACAAAGTGTCGCTGGCTGGCTGGAGGGCTTAAAGGACAGAGGCTGCAAGTCCAAGATGGAGGTGTAGGCGTGGTTGGTTCCTGTGAGGCCCCGGGGAGAATCTACTCCAGGCCCCCTCCTTGCTTCCAGTGGTTGGCTGCCGTCTCTGCTTGGCTTGTAGACGTGGGACCCTGATTCCCGTCTTGTCTTCATGTTGGCCTTCTCCCTGTTTGCCTGTCTGTTTGCAGTTTCTCCCATTTTATAAGGGTGCCAGCCCTACTGGACTGGCCCCCCCCATGACCTTATTTTAAGTTGATGACCTCCATAAAGACCCGTTTCCAAATAAGGGCACATTCTGAGGTACTGGGGGTTTGTAACTCTACCTGTTTTCGTAGGAGGAGGGCACAGTTGGACCCATAACACGCCTTCCCACACGGTCTGTGGAGCTCCAGCGAGGGGGCTGGAGGGCCTGACTCCACGGTCTGAGGGTGGCCACTCCCCTTCCTCCTGCAGGCCCAGGCCGGTGGCTTCTGAAGGGACACAGGGATGTCTAGGAGGTTTCATTATTTTCTTAGACATGCTCTATGGTGCTTTTTTTTATTTCCTTTTTTTTATTAAGTCATAGTAATCGGTAAATTGTTTTGCTAAAAAACATACAAAAATTTTTGTGTGTGCATGGTACTGGGGATGGAACCCAGAGGTGTTCTACCACTGAGCTACACCCCCAGCCCTTTTTTAATTTTTTTTTTTTTTTGTGGTACTGGGGATTGAACCCAGGGGCATTCTATCTCTGAGCTACACCCCCAGCCCTATTTTTTAATCTTTATTTATTTGAAACAGGGTCTCACTATGTTGCGGAGGGCCTCGCTGAGTAGCTGAGGCTGGCCGCGAATCTGCTATCCTCCCTTCTCAGCTTCCCAAGTACTGGGATTATAAGCGTGCGCCACCACACCAGGCCCTTTTTAAATTTTGAGACAGGATCTTGCTAAATTGCTGAGGCTAGCCTCATATTTGCAATCCTCCTGCCTCAGCTTCCCAAGTTTTGGGATTACTGGTGTACGCCACTGAGCCTGGTTTACAGAAAATTTTGAAACTGAAAGCCACCCATAACTTTACCACTTAGGTACAACCGTAGTTAACACTTACAGGTCATTTCTTCTAGCTTTTCCCCTGTACAAATAGATAGAGTTTTTTTCTTTTTTCTTTTTTTTTGGCGGTACTGGAGATTGAACCCAGGGGCATCCTACCTCCGAGCTACACCCCAGCCCTATTTTTTTATTTTTTATATTTTTAATTTTTTTTTTTTTGCAGTACTGGGGATTGAACTCAAGGGCATTCTACCTCTGAGCTACACACCCCCAGCCCTAATTTTTGTTCTTTATTTTGAAACAGGATCTCACTAAGTTGCAGAGGGCCTCATTAAGTAGCTGAGGCTGGCCGCGAACCTGGATCCTCCTGTCTAAGCCTCCCAAGTACTAGGATTACAAGCATACACCACCACGCCCAGCTCGATAGTTTTTTTCTTACTTTTCTCCCTTCAGTGCTGGGGATTGAACCCTGGGCCTTGCACATGCTAAGCATGCACTCTACTGCTGAGCTACGCCCCCAGCCCTTATTTCTTAACATGATATTAAAAAAAAATTCCACATCATTAAAACTCTTCATAAATGTGACTTATGGTTTTTCATTGGACACGTATTTATTGGGGGTCAGGCACTGGAGATGCATCAGTGAACAAAACACAAAGCTTCCTTGTTCTCTGGGAGGCTCCTCCCCCCTCCCCTGGGGACGATTGGGAACTCACCTAGTGCCCCGAACCCACCGACAGGTTGGTCCAAGCACCCAGTCTCTTGTCTCTTATGGCTTGTCTCCTATGGGGAAATTCCTCCTTTAATCTATCTTGACTAGCCGGGTGTGGTGGCACACGCCGGTAATTCCAGTACTTGGAAGGCTGAGACAAGAGGATCACAGATTGGAGGCCAGCCTCAGCAACTTATCGAGGCCCTCAGCAACTTAATGAGACCCTGTTTCAAAATAAAAAATAAAATAGGGCTGGGGGCTGTAGCTCAGAGGTAGAATGCCCCTGGGTTTAATCCCCAGTACTGCGCATACACACACATACAAAAAAATTCTATCTTGAAAATAAGGCTTTGGCCAGGAGCCCAGCATAAACCTGGTTTTTATAGGTTTCGTATCTATCACAGGTGTGTACTGTACTTCCTGGGTTTTTCCCCTAGTTTCGGCCATTACAGTCTGCATTCAGATGACTATCTTTGCACTTCATCGTGACATTTCAGTCTACAGTCCAAAGGTGAGGAAGCCCATACTGCCTTTTTATTTTTACTTTTAAAATATGTTTATTGGTGCATTAAAGTCTCACAGTCTCACATCACAATGTAGTTCATAGTGATGGTGACATACACACACACCGCAGCCTTATTGCCTTTTTAAAGGCCAGAGCTCATTTAACTGCACCTGAGTGCTCTGTACAGTGTCTTCTCTGCTCCTTTCGCTTCTTCTGGAATGTTCCCTGCCCGGCTTTGCACTTGTATCCATAGACACCATTCACCTGACCTGGACGGAGTGGAGGAAGCAGACGACATTTGGAGAGCAGCTCTGCCCCGCTGACCAGCCCCATCTCTGCGGAGGCAGGCGGGAGAAGGGCCTTCCTGTGTGTGCTAGGGCCTGTCGCTGCAGAAGGGAAAAACAAGCCAGTTTATGCAGCAACAGGGGCCTCAAAGCAGCGCAGGGGCAGCGGCCTCGGCAGCCTGGGCATGACAGTGTTCTGCCCCATAAAGAGACGCTGGGACAACACTTTTAATGGTCTCTGCCCAGACTATTTGCAGAGTTTATTTCCCAGGGCTCGTCTGTTCGGCCATACCTTGGCAGTGGAGCCCGGCCAAGTGACGGCTCCTGTCTCCCTCAGCATCTACCCTGGCGAGTTAAACACCCCTTGTTCTCAGTACCCCCGAGCTAGTGCCCAGGAGAGAGACTGAGAAGGAAAAGTGTGGGCGGACAGATATTTGGGGACAATATGAACTTTTGAAATTAAAAACTAAAAACAACCTGCAGTAAATGATCCCCCAAGGAGCTCCAGGGGGCACGAGTGCCTATTGACTCCCAGCTCTGCCCAGCAGAAAGGAAACATACAATCCAGAGACATCTGGAATGCTGCTTTTAAACTTTTTTCTGCTTCCCAGTTGTACTGTCCTTGTATCATCTTTAAAAATTATTATTATTAGTGTGTGTGTGTGTGTGTGTGTGTGTGTGTGTGTGTGTGTGTGGTACAGGGGGTGAAACCCAAAGTCTTGCATATGCTAGGCAAGCACTCTACCACTGAGCTACATCCTCTGCCCTTTTTGTTTTATTTTGAGACAGGGTCTCCCTAAGTTGACCAGGCTGGCCTCAACCTTGTGATCCTCCTGCCTCAGCCTCCCATGTAGCAGGGATTATAGGCGTACGCCACTGAGCCTGGTTAAAAATTATTTTCTAAGTGATCTTTTAGTTCTGCTTCTCATTACAAAAGCAACAAACGTCCCTGGATGAGACTTCCAAAACAGAATTTAAAAAGAGGGAAATAAGAATTGCCAACGCGATGGCCATCGGTGGTGTTTCTGTCTACCGTCCCTTCGTATTTTGTTCTGCTGATAGAGAATTGCCCAGGCTCGACTGTCATCTGTCTCCCTGCCCAGAAGTCAGATGTCATGTTCAATTGGGACATTCCATCGTAGAATCCCTGCTGGCTGGGAGACAGCAAGCCCAGGTTCTTGTGCCAGCCCCTTGGTCCAGAGGTCTTAAGAGAGTCACTTAACTGCAATTGCTCATCTTGACAATGGGGATTCAGTGCTCCTTACTGGATGGTCAGGTGACCAGAGCAGCTACTGGTAGAAAGGGTTTTGTAAAGTGCTTTGCAAATTGTCACTGGCCACTTTCAGCGTGGCCATGTGATCCTTCACATGGACAACTGTCTGCAGTCATTTGCCTGTCTGCCTAGTGAACGGTGACCCTTGTCTTAAATCCACCCCTGGCTCTGACCTGGGTGAAATCCTCTACCGCCCTTCAGCTGCCCAGAGACCTGGGGCCTCCCTCCCCTCTTCCCTGCCCTTCGCCCCTGTGCAAGGGCACAAACCCTGGCACCTCTCCACGTTGAGGTAGCTCAGCCCGCACCACATCTCCTGTGTCGGCTCCTAGCTCCCTCCAGCTGAGTCCCACGCAGCCGCCAGGAGGCCAGTCCTAAACTGTCCATCTGGTCCCACTGCCACCTGCTTCGGTAGCTGTGCATTACAGTTGGGATAAGTCCACTGGTCTTATCAAAGCTGACCAGCCCCTGCCTCTACACCCCCTGCTGACCCTGCAGCATCACCATCCCTGCCCCAGCTCAGCCGACCCCAGCTCAGCTGACCCTGCCCAGCTGACCCTGCCCAGCTGACCCCAGCTCAGCCGACCCCTGCCCAGCCAGCCAGAGCTCATCCGGTTCTTCGTTCTCTGTTCTCCAGGCCTGCGTCTGGGCTCTTCCTCTTCTCTAACTCTGCCTAGTAACTGACTCAACCTCAGGTCTCCCCCTTACAGTCCCCTCCTCCACCCAGGACATTGCTCAGGGTTTGCTCCCCACCCTGCTGCTGCCATGGGGTCTGGTGCCTCCCTGGCCTGCCTGGTGCAGCTCCCCACACCCACCATGAGCGTCTACAGTGCGCCAGCGCTTTTAGAATCTTGCTTTTCTTCCTTGCTCAGAATCCTTGTTCTACCCTGGAGATGGAAAAACACTTAATCTCCCTGGTCGTGGACTAAGTGCTGCTGGGTCTTATTTTTGCTCTGAGAGCTTTTAAAGGGCCTGGAAACGTGGACTAAGAACAGCTCTGAAGTTGCTGCTTTGTCAGAAATGGTACGGGAGAGAGAGGTCCAATTGCACCACCTGCCAAGGGCAGTGACCCCACTTTCCTCTCCCCTTCCGGGCCCCCAGCCGGCCTCAAGGGAGGTATGGGAGAGTGGGGGGAAGGGGTATGTCCTGCCAGCACACCATCATGCCGAGCCCCTCGCGTGCCAGTGCCCGGCAGGCTGGGCAGAGATGGGCACAGAGGTGACAAGGCTCGAGGCCTTTGGCTGAGCGCGGCTGGGAGCAGAGTGGGCACCTGACAGTAGCTTTGCTGAGACCCTGTCATGGGGCTTGGTGTCGATGGCCTGCTCCAGCCGGGTAGCTGGAGGCACTGTCCTGACGCATCGGGAGGTCAGCGGGACAGAGCGACTGAGTTGCTGAACCAAACCAGTGTGGTCAGGTGGGGTGTAGACACTAGTGAGTGGAGTGCCAGTGCCCAGGGTGAGGCTGGGCATGGCCAGAGTCTGCTCCCCACTGACAGTGATTATGGGCAAGTGATCAGACTTCCCTAACCCTCAAAATCAGGTGGGGTTTGTTTTTATTTTGCTGTACTGGGGATTGAACCCAGGAGCATTCTACCTCTGAGCTACATGCCCAGCCCGATTTTATTTTTTATTTGGAAACAGGGTCTTTCTAAGTTGCTGAGGCTGGCTTTTGAACCTGCGATCCTCCTGTCTCAGCCTCCCAAGTAACTGGGATTACAGGCGTGCACCATCATGCCCAGCTTCAAAATGAGGACACAGGGTGGCAGAAGCTGTTGACCCCAGCAGCCCTCATGCAGGACTCATTGTCCTGTTACAGTCGCCTGCAAGATGAAATCGGAGTGTCACAGAGATTAAGTGTCACAGAGATTAAGTGCAGAAGCACACGGGAGGGCTCGCCCGGGCCCAGCCTGCAGTGAGCGCTCCTGCTCGGCCGTGGCGCTCCCGTCTTCAGTCCTTTGCTGCCGTCAGCGGTGCCATTCAGCGCAGCGCTCATTCCTTGGTTCGCCCTGGTTGGCGGTTGCCAGGTCCTGCTGCTTGAGTTTATCTGCTCATTCACTCGTTCATTCATCTGTTAAGCCCTTCCTCTGTGCCAGGGACCCAGGGCGCTGCCAGGTGGCGGGGACTGGCTTTCAAGGGGGGTTCTTGGCAGCCAGGGCTGGGCCCCATTTATGGCCTTTATGTAACCTGAACATAACTTCTCTTCCCTTAGCCCCGTAGCGACCCCTCGGTCTCTATTTACTAATTCCCGGTGGAGTCGGAGGTCTAGCTGGTGTCCCCAGTGCTCTTCTCATTGTCCCTCTGCCTCCAGGCAGGAGGGCCTCATCTACCGCACACATGCCAGGTGGTGCCAGTTCCAGGCACGGGCCCCTGTTCAGCTTGTCCTCTGCACAGGGTCCTGCAGAGGTCCCTGGGGGCTCCTGAGGAAGCCGTCCTAGGTTGGGAAGACCAGACAGGCAGCACACATGGGGCTGGTGGCGACCGTGGGAAAGGAAGGCAGCCACCTAGTGCCCAGAGGAGGGGTGGGGAGGGGGCCGGCGCCATCCCTGTGGGATGGAAGGTGCCAGCTGAAGAGTTAGAGGAGGAGGGGCCTCCTGGGTTGGAAGGCCCAGCGTTTTCTGGGCACTTACCATGGGCCAGGCACGGGCTGTGTGCCCGATAAACACCTTCCTCGAATCATCACAAAACCCCGTGGCCAGGTGCCATTTTCCCATCTCTGTCTCATGCAGGAGGATTGAGAGAGACTGGTAAGCTGCTCACAGTTCCAGAGCTCTGGCAGAAGAGGAGCTTAGATTCAAACCTGGGCCTGAATGGAGGCCGCGCAGCCAACGGATTCCACCATGTTGGCCATGGTTTCCCCTTAGAGAGGGACAACATGGGGACATTGGGAGGTGACATGGCACTGCTTTGGTGGGCTGGGTGCAGACAAGCCATCAAGGAAGAAGATCAAAGAGAGGCTGAGTTGGGCCCGGGGCACCATCCATGCCCCCAGTCTGAAAGGTCAGGTCTTTGTCATGTAGGTAGTAGGGAGCCATTGACTGTTTCCTTCTGATGCTCCTGCAGCTGACCCCACAAAGGGAGGCCATGGACGGAGCAGGCTGGGCTCTTAGGGCTGTATGAGGATCATCCACTTCTGTTATTTTTATGGACCTACTGTGTGCAGGGGAGCAGCGTTTCTCGGGTATCTAGCCGGGACCTGGAACGGACCATAAATGTGTGCCACTTCTGATGCCTCTAATGCCCAAGCTCAGGTCACGCCACGGGAAGGCAGGAGCGGCTGCTCCACCTGCAGCGTCAGGGCCAAGAAGGTTTCTCTTTGTGACTCTGGGTCACAGGATGCCTTTCAGCGCCACCTGTCAGAAGTCCCCCACCGGCAGCTGTTCCCGCTGCTCACCTGTCTCTTTCCCGTTCTTTTCGGGGATGGTTTCTCGCTCCCCTGCTGTCTGTCCCCTCAACCCCTGCTGTCTGTCCTCTCACCCAGCTCCCCCTGCAGGGCCTTTTGCAAGGCAGCAGATGGACCTGAATGTCACTCTGGCGCCTCCTGGCCTGTGAGATCAGTTCAGGCATGTTCCGGTGGGGCTCGTGGGATGGGAAGGTCTCAGGCCCCAGTGACAGGGGTAGGAATGTGAGTGTGGGGCAGAGGGAGGCCTGTCCCTCAGGGTCTCTTGCCTCCCCGGGGGCTGGCCAGCCCTCCAGGAGACCCTTTGCCTTGGGGCTACTGGGGCCAGCGGTGTTCCGCCACCCTTTGCCCTCCTTTGGCTTTAATGTGAGAGGAGTGGCCCCGGCCTTGCTCACCCCCTGGGGTGTTCACCTCCTTCCCATCCCCCACCCACACCCCCTCTTGGATTCCTGCTCCCTGCAAAGGCTTTGCCAGCCTGCCAGGCAGAAACTTCTGAGTTCCTGACCCCAGTTCATTGGATCCACCTCATTTCTTTCTGTGAGTCGCCTGCTTGGACTGGTGCACTTGTCTCTTCCCTGATCCTCAGTTTCTAGCAGGTTTTCTTTTTCCGTTCTTCCTATCCAATCTGACTTTCTGGCTTGCTGTTCTTAGCACTCAGAAAGTTCTTGACATTTCAGAAAACATCAAAGTTGAGACTTCTCGCAGACGTAAAGGGTCTGTCCGCTGCCCGTGGTCTCCCCAAATCCCACCCCCGCTCCGCCAGAAGGCTTCAGGCTGCCCAGGCGCGTGGGTAAACCCACCAGTGTGGCAGGTAACAGCACGGCTTTTGGTGTGGTTCTTCTATTGAGGAGCTGTTTGACTTTGGGCAACTTGCTTAACCTCGCTGAGCTGCGGAGATGGAACACAGATGGTGATGAGGATGGCTGTTACTGATCGAGTTCTTTTTATGCGCCAGGCACTCTGGGTTACCTCTCATATGCACTCCATAACCCAAGGAGGGAGACACTCTTTTTAGGTTCATTTTGCAAATAAGGGCATCGGAGTTTGTGGCAGTGGAGCTCCTTGTCCAAGGTCACACACCAGCCCAAGGTCACACACCACCAAGATGCAGAGCCAGACTCCCCTCCTGTCTGAGCGCTGGTCCCCCACCCGCCCACTTTGCCAGCTGAGAATCTTAGATGTGGCAGCATGCTGGGGAGCCCCTGGCCTCTGCTGAGCACTTGGGGGAGCACGGTGAGTGGGTTTTCCTCCGGCTTTTAGGCTTTGCACAGGTTACACTCTTGGTCTTCTCTACTTGGCCAAGTCTTACCACCAATGTCAAAAGACCTCTGCCCAAAATAACCCCCTGCCCCTCCCCCCAGACACATGCCACCACCAAACTCTCACCATGGAAGCCTCGCTCCCTCCACGGAAGCCCTGCCATCGGAACAGACCAGGCTTTCTGTGTCTGTTTTCCCTGCATGCCTGCTCCATCTCTATACCCCGGCCCCTCCCCAGCCTCTGGGCCTCTGGGACCTGAAAGATCATAGACGCAGCCAGCCTGCTAGGGCATCAGCGAGCAGAGGGAGGGAGGGCTGCGGATGAGCCAGCACCGATGCAGAGGAACAGAGAAGGGCCCTCCGGAGCTTGCGTTGCAGCCTGGGGCACGCCATCCCTGGACCTGGGGAAGCTCACCTGCCTGGCACCTGGTCCTCACACCTCCCCAGTCTGCAGGCTTTTAGCGTTTGTGCAGTCATTTCCTGACCAAGAGCTCCTAGGTCAGAGTGACCCTTTACTGGGACCAGGAGGAAAGGCCCTGCAGGGCAGGTTTAACCGAAAGCTGCTGCTGCTTCCTGCCTGCGGGTGCTACAGTTGGGTCTCAGGCTATCTGTGGAGCTGAAGGCGCTAGCTGCTCTGGGAGTGGCCTGAGGCGTCTCTGGGATTTGTGGGGTGCCTTCTGCCCCAACGGTGGCAGACTGAACATTATCAGAGAGGGATGGGTGGCTCCTGGGCCCTGGGGGAAGACCTCACGGGCCTGGGGCTCCTCCCTGCTTACCCAATCGCCAGGCCCTGGTGGAGGCTGCTGGAGAAACTAGCCCTTAGAATGAGCAGGCCTTTCTCGTTACTTCCCCTGCAATGGTCCCTCTGAGGACAGGGCTACCTAGGTCTCCTTTGGGCCTGGGAGTGGAAGGAGGGTGGTGTGATTCACAGTCTGGGGTTTATTCCTCCGCCTCAGTGTCAAGGTGTGGCGTTGGTGTGTACAGGCCATGAGGTTGACTGCTCAGCCCCCGAGCTGAGGTCCAGCCACACCTGGCTCGCCCGAGGGGAGACCCCTCTGCTACTTCTACTCTCCCTTCCAGAAGAGTCTGCAGGTTTCTCTCCTGTTGACAGGACACAGGTTGTCATCTCAGCCTGGCGTCTGTGTGTCTGTGCAGGCATGGCAGTGCAGCACAAACATGATGGCACCTGTGTGCATGCACGTGCGTGACCGTCACAGGTCGCTGCTGGGGTGGATCCCTCCCTCCCACCTCCACAGGCACCCACCTCCCTCCCACCTCCACAGGGGAAGTGACTCGGATCTAAGACCAGGCCAGCAAGGGAGGGCAGTGGGGCCTTGAGAGTCCTCCCACTTCCCAGTTCTGTCTTCCCTGCCTTCAGCAGGTCCCTTCTTGGCCCTGTCACACCCCACCTTAAAGGTGACCCCTTGCTGGGCAAGTAGGCCCTGCAGTCTCTGTGTTAGGAAAGGGCTTTCCTTGGGACTGGAATCTTCCCTGGGAGGCAGAGACGCCTTGGCACGCAGAGATGAGAGCCTCACCTGTACCCATGGTTGCAGCCCATGGTTGTGGGCACCGCCCCTTGTCCCTTTCTGCTTCAGTGTCCACCTTCCCTTCTCCACAGGGAGGGGCAGAACGGTGTCCTGAGAGTGAGCTCGTCTCTCTCCATGGTAGTTGTCCTAACCCAGTCCGTCTTCCCTTGAGGGAAGACCTGTGCCCCAGCATGGTGCATAGTGCCTGCACACAGAAGGTGGCTTTGAGTTTATGCTCGCCACTAGCCGCCCACCCGCCTCCCTCTCCCTTCCAGCGAAGCCCGCAGCCCAGTTTGATGCCAGAGGATCCTCAGCTGCCCTGGAGGGAGCTCATTGTACTCGCCCCGCCCTCTTGGCTGATTACTTCCTGTTCTTTGTCTTTTCTGGGACAATTAAACATGTGCCTTTATGGGAAGATGCTGTGGATCCTTTGGGGAAGTAATCAAGCAATAAATAAATCTGTACATTAGAAATGCAAGGGAGAAGCAGCTCCGTGCCGGGCGGGGGAAGCAGATGTTTCTGAGCTTTGTCCTCCTCTCCGGGGAATGGGCAAATTAGCATCTGCCCTGCTGACTTCGAGGAATGGAGGTACAGAATGAATTCTGACAGGCCAGCGTGCTGGGCACTGCCAGCCTGGTCCCTCGCCCGGGTATCTCAAGGACTCGGGCAGGAGATACCATGCGCCCCTGGGGGCCAACTGTTGAACAGCCGGCCTCGAGGGGCCAGTGTGCTGCAGATGGCACAGCGGCCAGCTCCTCATTCCCGAGACACTGGCCGAAGGCTCGGCTATCAACAGGCCTTTCTTTGGAGAGGGTCCCATTGGGGAATTAGATGTGACTAGTAGGAGCCCCGGTGACAGCCCCACATCACCATTGCTCTGCTTTCCTTCCCCATTCGTGGTAGGGACACAGGGACTGAGGATGCGCTGTGCATGGAGACAGGGACATGTTACAGAGAAGGAGCTGGCTTGATAGGTAAAAATAGGAACGCTCACTCCCTCCACCTTCCAGGAGGGCTGCTCTGGAAGTCCTGGCCACCAGCGGGAGACAGATTTTTTTAAGACATTGGCAAGAGATGAGAGAGTTGAGCAATCTTGTCCTCCATTCTCCTGCCCACACGCGCCCCAGCCATAGTAAGGATTGGGGGGCATGAGCCCCGGGTGGAGAGGTTCAACACCGGCCACTCATTGTGTTCTGAGCGGAACTTGGGCTTGGGGCCGGAGGGAGAAGGGGCAGGAGGTGCGGTCAGCCGCAGAGGAGGCCGGGAAGAGCAGATGGACTGGGCTAGCAGCGGGCCGCACCTGCCTTCGTGGGCTTAAGCACAGCAGAGATGCAGGCAGAAAAGCGGATGGCAGCTGATGTCAGGGCACAGGAAGGTTGTGACAGATTCTGTTTTGGGGGCTCTGGGAGGAGGACAGTGGCTTTCAAGTCAGGCCCAGGTGCAGTCCTTTGCTCTTCTACTTAGCTGGCTGGCTGGCTGGCAAGCCTTTGGCCTACAGGAGGCCGTTCCTCACCTGAATCGTGGGCTAAATAAATCCTGCCGCTCGGGGGGGTCCCCATGAGCTAAGACATGTGTGGGAGGGCCTCTGCATACATGGTGTGGTGCGTACGGTGTGGGATAGTCTCGGTCTCCCTGGGGGCTGGAGATGGTCAGAAGAGGTGGGCGTCAGGCCTGCCTCTCTGCAGTCCTGGCGACAGCCCTTTCTGAGGTCAATGACCTCCAGCAGCCACATTTTTCCCAGTTAGGCCCGAATGCTGAAGGCCAGCTCTCCCGCCCAAGACTGGTTCAGCCACCGCCTCCTCGTCCTCCAGGTTCCAGGGCCTCCTGTGATCCTCCACACTGCCACCGGCCTTTGGTTGCTTCCGCACACAGCCTCATGCCGCGGCTGTCCTGAGCGAGCTTGTTCTCATTCCCCTGCAAAGCTCTGCGCACACTCTGAGCTCCTGTACTCCTCTGCGGTCCTCCGTGGTGCTGCCGGCTGAGCCATGTTTTCATGCTCGCTTTTCAGATGAGGCTCGGAGAGGTTGCCTCGGTTGCCCATTTGCAGGCCTCGTCTGGCCCACAACAGCTTGCTGCCGGGTCTCAGGGCTTACTCTCAGTGGTAGCCATCACATGCTCTGCCCCATGATGGGGTGAGGACACCAGTCCGACGGGGCTGGAGGGTGCTGCCCCTTCCTGCCTGAAGGGCTCCGGCCTGGCGCTGGCCGCCATCTCTGATGGGGATCCTGCAGCTCGGGCTCCATTGCAGGGAAGTCGTGGAGTCTCTGGCCCAAGCAGCTGCCGCCTCCACCTGTCTCATTTTTTCCATCTGGCATTTGGCCACCAGAAGGTGAGGCGGTGGCAGAAGCAAGCTACCTTCCAGTCTGAGTTGGTGTGAATTTGCCAAGTAAAACATTTAATAAACGCCCAAACCATTTTATGTGGTTACTTCTTAACAGGCCAAATGCACCACTTTCCATCGGAACTTTTCCATCACTGAGAAGGGTCCCAACACAGACGCTGAGCCCTGCACATCCTTGTCATGGGTCGCATTTTATTGCCCCCCCCCCCCCCCCGTTAGAGAATGCCACCACCTCTTTGTAGAAGGGCCACGATCCCTGAGGGAAGTATTTCCCGGGAACGTTTTCAGCTGTTCAGGTGGTGCAAATGCCTTTTGAAGGTTTTCTTTGTCCAGCTGAGAAAAGAGCCACATTTTTGTGAAGGCGCTGTCATTTCCCTGGCCTTCCAGGTCTTTCCAGGGCGCCGTGAAATTAATCAAATCCTGTCACAGTAAAAGCTGTTGGAATTTCGTGGAAGTGTCTGTGAAAGCAATTATGGACTCCTCCGCTGACAGTCTGCTTTTTCTAGGGCTCATGTTTGATAGGACACACATCCAGCACAGCAGAAGAATTTGGACAGCCCTCAGAATGTGCTGGAATGGAATTTGGCTGGGCCTTCCATCCAGGACTCTGATACGGCTGAGAGAGAACTTTCCCCCACTAATTAGGCAGATATGGGATGGGTTCCTTCTACATTCCTGACGCTGGCCTGACTACAGAAAGTGCAGCCCACCCCCACCCTCAGGGAACCTGGCTGAGGGGGCATGGACTCACAGGTGTGATTCCTTCCTAAATGTACATCAGAACCACGTGGACGGCAGCCACACCTTTTGGGGTGAGGTGATTTGGGGTGGTACATGGGTGGACTGTGTTAGACATTTATGTCATAAAAAAGAACCCAGTAATTGCTGTATAACTCCCATATGTCATCACTTAGAGTAAGTTATAAAAAGGTGGGAGGGGGAGCCGGTTAAAACCCACCTTGGGGGTGGGCGTGGTGGTGTACCCCTGTGATCCCAGTACTTGGGAGGCTGAGACAGGAGGATCAAAGGTTTGAGGACAGCCTCGGCAACTTAGTGAGGCCTTCACAACCTAGTGAGACCCTGTCTCAAAATAAAAATAAAAAATAGGGCTGGGGGTGTAGCTCAGAGGTAGAATGCCCCTGGGTTCAATCCCCAGTATCTCTCTCTACACACACAAACCCCATTTAATGAAAAATAGCAGATCATAAGAATTCAAACAACAATAAATACTGGTGAGGATGTGGGGAAATTAAGAACCCTTATACACTGTTAGTGGTATTACAAATTAGTGTAGCTGCTATGGAGATCAGTGTGGAGATTCCTCAAAACTGGGAATGGACCTGGCCTGGTGGCACACGCTTTTAATTCCAGTACTTGGGAGGCAGAGGCAGGAGTATCACAGGTCCATGACCAGCTCCAGCAATTTAGTGAGGCCCTCCACAACTTAGTGAGACCTGGTTTCCAAATAAAAAATAAAATAGGGCTGGGGGTGTAGCTCACAGGTAGAATGCCCCTGGATTCTATCCCCAGTACCACCCAAAAAAAAAAAAAAAAGAGAGAGAGAGAAAAAGAGCAAGAGAGAGGGCGGCGTTGTGGCGCATACTTGTAATTCCAGTACTTGGGAGACTGAGACAGGAGGAGGATTGCATGTTGGGCTGGGGGTGTGGCTGGGGGTGTAGCTCAGAGGTAGAATGTCCTGGGTTCAATCCCCAGTACCGAAAAAAAAAAAAAAGAGAGAGAGAGAAAAGAAAACTGGGAATGGATCCACCATATGATCCAGCTATATCACTCCTGGGTATCTTTCCAAAGGGACTGAAATCAGAATATTATAGTGATACATGCAGAGCCTGGTGTGGTGGTGCATGCCTATAATCCCAGTACTTGGGAGGCTGAGACAGGAGGATTGCAGGTTTGAGGACAGCCTCAGCAAGTAGTGAGA
>PVJS01029270.1:0-24899 GCA_004027185.1 Glis glis
TTTTTTGCGGTACTGGGGATTGAACGCAGGGGCGTTCTACCTCCGCGCTACACCCCCGGCCCTATTTTTTATACTTTATTTTGAAATCGGGTCTCATGAAGTTGCGGAGGGCCTCACTAAGTAGAGAGAGAGAAAGACAGGGAGAGAGAGAGAGAGAGAGAGAGAGAGAGAGAGAGAGAGAGCGCTGAGGCTGGCGGCGAACCCGGATCTTCCGGTCTCCGCCTCCCAAAGTACTGGGATTATAAGCGTGCGCCACCACGCCCGGCCCCAGCTTCAATATTTTTTATCAACCTTTTTCTCCACTATGCATTAAAATTAAGAGGGGCTCTGAAGATCTTTGAGGTATCTTCCAAAATGGATAAAACTTTCTAGGAAGATAAAGGCTCTTTTTGTCTAATCTTCAAGAGCCATGTGTATCTGGTATATCTACTCTGAAACAGCAACACAGTGAATTGCTGGCTCCCTATCAAATATTCCAATACATCTTGTCCATGGGGTGCTATGTAATCATCAATATTAATCATATAATTAGGAGTATGGTACACCACACATTCAAATGTTTCTAGACTTTTTTTCTCACAACCACAATTAGGAAAGCATATGGTCTGTGGGTTTCAGTAATGATGCAGTGAAATGTCAGCTCTTTAATATGATTCCTCAGATCATTAATTGCCAGAAGAGCTCTCTCTGGATGCTGTTGTGGCATTTAGCTTTCCTGTGTGCAGGTTGCCTGAACATACCCTGTATCACATTCTCATGGAGAAATTGTCTTGCTCCAGCCCCAAGCACTTTCTTCCAATCTCCCCTTCACATCTCAGAAATGGAAAGATCATCAAAGTTCAATCTTTCTGGACTCAACCTATGGGATTTTCTAGAACAATGTGTAGAATGAAAGTGATTTGGGAGCTTTTTTATTTCTTACTTTTCTCCATGTTCTAGTAGGAAAACTAATGTGACTAACAGCGAACATAATTAGTATCTGTTAGCAACCACCACCTTCAATGGGGTTAGTGTTTGCTCCAATCAAAGCATTTCCCTCCTGCTATTTCCATAGGATATGAATACTCACAATAGCTGGCTCTACCTCTATATTAATTCAGTGAATTTTAACCTCCTCACCTACCTGAAATCAGGAATCATCATTTTTTCACTCAACAACACAATAAATTGCTGGCTCCCTATCAAATTCTGCTATGTATATGGTACATAAGTATAGTTTCTGCCCCCCCAACAGGAGAGATATATAAAAAGGAAAATGCAATATTTCATGATAAATATCATGTTAGGAGAAGCATGGAGCACATATAAAGAGGACCTGACTTGGAGCTGGAGGGTCAGGGTGGGCTTCACGATGGAGGTGACATCTGAGCTGACCAGACCATGTTGCAATAACAAACAGCCCCAGAATCCCAGTGGCTTAACCAATAAAAGCTTATTTGTCCCTTCTGTGAGAAGCATTTTCAATCACATACTTGGTAGAATATAGTCTTATGGTCCCACTGAGCTGCAAGGAAGCTGGGAAGGGTAACTGCCAGGTACCCAGGAAGAAGGAATGGGAAACAGAATTTTTGAATTCTGTTTGTCTCTGCCACAATCCCTCCTTCTGGCCACCAGATGTTCATTTCCTTCCTTCTTCCATATACAGAACATAATCTTGACTTCTTGATGATTGCCATTCTGATTGGGGTTAAATGGAATCTCAGTGTAGTTTTGATTTACGTCTCCCTGATTGCTAATGATGTTGAACGTTTTTTCATGTATCTATTGGCCATTTGTATCTCTTCTTTTGTGAACTGTCTATTCAATTCAATTGCCCATTTCTTGATTGGGTTATTCTTTTAGTGTAAAGTCTTTTAAGTTCTTTGTATTAGTCCTCTATCAAAAGGATATTAGAGCTTGGCGTGGTGGCGCATGGTTGTAATCCCAGTACTTTGGGAGGCGCAGACCGGAGGATCCGGGTTCGCGGCCAGCCTCAGCTCGCTCTCTCTTTCTCTCTCTCTGTCTTTCTCTCTCTCTCTACCTAGTGAGGCCCTCTGCAACTTCGTGAGACCCGGTTTCAAAATAAAAGTATAAAAAAATAGGGCCGGGGATGTAGCACGGAGGTAGAATGCCCCTGGGTTCAATCCCTGGTACCCCCCCCCAAAAAAAGGATATTAGATATTAGTCCTCTATCAGAGGGATAGCTGGCAAAGATCTTCTCCCACTCGGTAGGCTTTCTCTTTAGACTGTTGATGGTTTCCTTTGATGAGCAGAAACTTTTTAGTTTAATGCCATCCCACTTATTAATTCTTGTTTTAATTTCCTGAGCTTTGGGGGTCTTGTTGAGGAAGTTTCTACCTGTGCCTTTATGTGGGAGTGTTGGACCTATGCCCTCCTCTAGTAGATTCACAGTCTCTAGTCTAACTTTCAGGTCTTTGTTCCATCTTAAGTTGACTCCTGTGCAGGGTGAGAGGTAAGGATTTACTTCCATTTTTCTACAACTGGATAACCAGTTTCCCCAACACCATTTGTTGAAAAGGCTGTCTTTTCTCCAATGTATGTGTCTAGCACCTTTGTCGATAATCAATTGGCTATAAGTGTGTGGATTTGTTTCTGTATCTTCTATTCTGTTCCATTGGTCTATGTGTCTGTTTTTGTGCCAATACCATGCTGTTTTTATTACTATAGCTCTGTAGTATAATTTGAAGTCAGGAATTGTGATGTCTCCTGCATGGTTCTTATTGCTGAGAATTGTGTTGGCTATTCTGTGTTTTTTGTTTCTCCATATAATTTATTACTGATTTTTCTAGGTCTGTGAAGAATGATATTGGTATTTTGATAGGGATTTCATTGACTCTATAGATCACTTTTGGTAGAATGGCCATTTTGATAACATTTATTCTAGCCTATCCAAAAGCAAGGGAGATCTTTCCATCTTCTAATATCTTCTTCAATTTCTTTCTTTAGTGTTTTATAATTTTCATTGTAGAGGTCTTTTACCTCCTTGGTTAGGTTTATTCCTAGGTATTTTATTAGTTTTGAGGTTATTATGAATGGAATTGTTTTATGGATTTGGCAAGGATGTGGGGAAATTGGAACTCTTCTACACTGTTGGTGGGATTGCAAAATTAGTTCAGCTGCTATGGAGATCAGTGTGGAGATTCCTCAGAAAACTGGGAATGGATCCACCATATGATCCAGCTATACCACTCCTGAGTATCTTTCCAAAGGGGCTGGAATCAGAGAACTACAATAATATATGCGTACCCATGTTCATAGCAGCACAATTCACAATAGCCAAATTATGGAACCAAGCTAGGTGTCCATCAATAGATGAATGGATTACAAATTATGGGATATACACACAATGGAATTCTACTCAGCAATAAAGAAGAACAAAATTATGTCATTTGCAAGAAAATGGAAGGGCCTGGACAACATTACATTAAGTGAGACTAGCCAGTCACAGAAAGTGAAGGGTCATATGTTTTCTCTAATATGCACAACCTAGGGAGTAATTGGGATACCAGAGGGACTCGAGATAATGGAGGAGAAAGCTTAGTGGAGCCAGGGAGGTGGTCTAAGGGAAGGAGAGGGGGAAGAGTAAGATTCATTAATGGAATTACTACCATTTTCTATATGTACATATGTGAAAATACCAATGTCAATCTCAGTTCTCTGTATTGGGAAGGGGGGAAATGGGGAGGCGGAGGGAAGCCCATCAGGGTGTATGCATGTATGCCGCAATCAACTGGTTTACAATATGATGTGAGACTATAATGCACCAATAAAAGCATATTTTAAAAAAGAACATAATCTTCTATGTGAGTCAGTTTAATATCCTAGCCAGTTACAGCATCAAACTCCAAGCCCAGAATCTCTGGATAAATCAGATATGAATGTTGATTCCTTTGGTCTGGAGACATATGAACTAAATGGATAAATATCTGTGCTTCAATATGTGATTATAAAATAAAATAAGAGAAATCACTGTACATATTCTCATTTGGAAAGGAAAAGAATAGGGAACATGCAATCATCACCAAAATCCATGGAAATTCTGAAATCCTGGTGGGCAGACCTTCTGGGGTTCCTCTAACCTAGGAGAGTGGTTCTCAACAGGGGCAGTCCCCAGCCAGGGGACATTTGATAATCTCTGGAGACACTTTTGATCATCATGGCTAGAGAAGAGATGCTATTGGCATCTAGTCAGTAGAGGTCAGAGATGCTGCTAAAGGGACGTTACGATGCTCAGGACAATTCCCACTACAACAAAATATTACCAGACCTAAATGTCAACAGTGCTGGGACTGAAAAACCCTGAGAAATAAGGGAGATTCTTTGATAAGACCCCGATCCTGCTCCCTCATTCACTGTAGCCTGTGGCTCTTAGTTACTACGTTCTTAGAGCTTCCTTCCCTTTCCATTTTTCTTTGCGGCCACATCTGAATTGCGCACCGGGGGGGATCCTCTCCTTGAGGACTGCACACATGTCACTCCTGTAACATGGGGGGACCCAAGTGTCATTTAAAGTCTTGAATAGTCAAGACTTGGTTCTTGATTTAGTTCAACTCTTTCCAAGACATATCTGTTTGATTCTAATCAGTTTGTTAGGCCTGACCTGTGGCCATGGTTCTTTATGGGACATGGTTCTCATACCCGTACTTTTTCTCCGCTTTATCATTCACTCAACTCTTGTAATGAATAAGATCCTGAGAATCTAGGAAAGGCTGTTGATCTTGGGAAAGCTTCATACCTAATCTGATCTCTGGTACACGAATGAATTTTAGTGGGCCTTTGCCACTCAAAGACTTTCTTAATACAATCTATTTCTGGTTGGGGTATAATAGAAATTGGCTTTTCCAACCATTCAAGGTCAACAATTTTTTTTTATCTTTCTTACCTTTCTGCTTAATTTCTTCCTGACTTCCTCTCCTCTATTAATTCCTTGCCAATTCAGTCAAGTAACAAGCAACACATATTATGAAATTTCTTCTTTCCAGCATTTTCCATTAGAGCTGAACAACTTCACTAGGAAGCTGTTTTCAAGTAATCACAGAAATTTTTTTACTAAATATTTTACTACTTTATAATGTGGATTAGCATTTTTCCAATGCTGAATGTTGACTTTCTTACCTTTGCTACCATGTGCTAAGCCAACACATATATAGGTTTTTACTGTTATAGCACTCAACTCCTGGCACAATTATCTGTATTAGAAGACACTACAACATGCTATGGTAACAAATATTTCCAAAACTTAGTGAGTTTACAAAATACTTCTTGTTTTCTTGTTGATGCAAAGTTTGCCAGGGCTTATATGAGTCTCTTTTCCACAGTCACTCGGAGATTCTGCCTCTTCAGTCTTATGGCTCTGCCTTCACATACGAGGCCTCTGAATTTGCCACAGGAGGAGAAACAAGACAAAAGAATCAAGAAGAAGCTTCCACTGCCTCAGGCTGGAAATGACACACAGCACTTCTGACCACATTTCACTGCTTAAAGCTAGTGGCGTGGCTCCACGTGACATCACAGGGGCTGAGAAGTTCACTGTTTCATATGCTCAGGAAGGGGGACTACGAAGCTGGATTTAATGGACACAAAGTATTGTCCTGCTTAGCTGAGAACTAGAAGAGTTATAAGGAATTAGTGAGATGAAGGGGATGGGCAGGGAGGAGTCTTTCAAGCAGAAAGGATTATGTGTGTGAAAGCCTAATGACTACAAAGAACGTGACTGATTGGAGGAATTAACCAAAGTATTCTGTGGTTGGAATGTTGGGAGGGCAGATGAGAAGAAGGGGGTAGGAGAAGGGAGTAAAGAAAGGCCAGGTAGGGGCTATCATCATGTTAAGCCTTGGAAGCCATAGCAAGGAGCAAGGACTTCATTTTAAGCAGGGGAGTGATAATTTCATAGATGTATAATAGAAAACACAGTCTGGATTCTCAGAATGGATTGGAGTGGGCAAGACTGGAGGCAGGGATCCAGTTAGGAGTTTCTTGCAGTAGCTTGGGCAAGGGATTACCTGAACTCAAGTAGTTTCAGGGAAGATAGAATGACACAGGTGAGTTGAAAGTCATAGGAGGCTGAGTCAGGGATAAAACCCAGGTATCTGATGGGACAATTATGTCTGTTTTTCTGGGTAATTCTGACTAATACATTTATCAACCATGCAGACTAGTAATTCCACCCGTGGTTATATGCCATAGAGAAAGCCGAGCAGATGAGTACCAGCTACATGAATATTAATAGCAGCATTGTTCATAATCATCCCAAACTATAACTACACAAACGTCCATCAACAGTAGAAGATACAGAAAAATTTTGCTCTGGTCATATCGTGGGATGGTATATAGCAATTTGAGAATGAATGAACACACAAATACATGGATGAATCTTATGAGCATAACACTGAGAAATAATAATACCCTCCATATAAATTTAAAAATAAGAAAAATGAAATCATTAATTATAAAGATGCACACTTAAGTGGTAACACTATAAAGAAAATACAGCAATTACAAAAAATTCTGTACAGTGGTTGTTTTTAGGGGGTATATAAAAAATCATACAGGAGATTTCTGGGAACTGCAATGTTTTAGTTCTTGTCCTGGGTAGAGGTTATATGATCCTTCACTTATATTTATTTAATATACTATTTATTTATTTTTAATGATTGTAAAAGTTTTCTTTCACAATGCAAAAACGTTTTTAAAGGACTCATAACTTTTGTTACTTTCCTGAAATTCCCCCTTATTTCTTCAGAGAATGTTTTTTCCTGACCACTGGAGCTGATAAATGATAAATTGTGCTTATCCTCTTCTCTGCAGGATAGTGTGTGTGTGTGTGTGTGTGTGTGTGTGTGTGTGTGTGTGTGTGTTGAGAACTACAGGGTTCTCTGTGAATAGGGATAGGGCCTTGCTTCTCCCACTCCCTAAAAAGATTAAGGACCCCAACATAATCTGAAATTGCTCGCCATGCTTACTTTAGCTTCTCCCAGGAAGGCCTGAGGCTCCTGTATCTTGTGCTTTTCCTTCTGTTCATTTGCTCCTCCTGATTAACAGTGACAGTGAGGATCTAAAGAGGCCTCAAGACTTTAATATAATTTGAGTGTCTGCAGCTGCACGTCATTGTTTATAGCTTCTGTTGTCACAGGTTCCAAGTAGGGGCACTTTAGCCGGTCTACAAATCTGCTGGTCCTCTTTCACTGTGGTTTGTGATTCATACTTTTAATATAGATCCAATTAGGGAGTGGTTTTGGCTGCATTTCGGACATAAGCTCATTTAGTAGTCAGTCACAACAAAGGCTCCAGTAACCCTTAGGTTATTCATGACTTCTAATGCAGCAAACACTGACTTTCCGTGATTTTTGGTCTCTTCCCTGCCTGAGGGGCCTGGCACTAAGGTGCTGTCTTAGTCCACTCAGGCTGCTACAACAGAATCCCATAGCCTGAGCAGCCCACAGACAGAAATTTATCTCTCACAGCTCTGGAGGCTGCAAAGTCCAAGATCAAGCTCCTGGCAAATGCTTTGTCTGGCAAGCACTTCTCCCTAATTCGTAGATGCACCCTCTTGCTGCATCCTCATGGTGGGAGGGGCAAGGCAGCCTCTGGGCCCTCTACAATATGGGCACTAATCCAATTCACAGGGGCTCTACCCTGATGACCTAAGCACCTTGCCCACCTCCTAATACCAGTGGTGATTGGCTTTCAACATATGAATTTGGGGGAGGTCACAAACATTCAGACCATAGCAGGCATTATCTCAGTAGTACATTCTAACCCAATTTCACAATCTTCCTTTGCACGAACTAGGTGTCACAGGGTCCCCCAAAGTGTCCATTTGGTGTGTCATTTTCTTCTCCCTCTGGCTTTACTGATTTTCTTTTTGCCTCTCATAAAAGGATTCTACCCAGAGAGATGGAAACAGGTAGGGAGTTTGGATTGATTCAGACTTACTTGCTATCATAGGTCTTTTTTTCCCTCCAGCTCCAGAAAAGACCCTGTTAAAAAAGTAATTTCTCAAATTTGATTTCTGTCAATACTGGTTTCTAGGGCCTTTATCCATTTGACTCTTTCCCTAGTTGAGGCTGTTCATACTTGTGAGGATCCCATTCCACGTCCACCATATCAAGCCCAGTCAGTATCTGCTGCCAGAAAGTTAACTGATGTGCTTCCACAAGTTTTTTTCTTCCTTGGGTGGGAGCAGCCCAACCCTTGAGGCTTGACTCTGCTGGTGGTTGGAAAGTCATTATGCAGATGCCTTCCTGGCCCTAGTTCATGAATAGTGATTATTTTATTATGCAGATGGGCACCATGTCAGAATTATCAATAACCTTGGACCAGATCCTGCAGATTATAACCTCTGTTCACAGAGGCCACACTTGATTGCAGGGTGATATTAGCTATAATAAACTTCACTACCCCGGTTCTGGGCCCCATCAATTATTTAAAGGACCTCTGGATACTGGAAACTCTCTTCCAGTGATTTTTAGGAATTTCTAGAGATTCTGTCATGGGTTCTTATTAACAAATCCTCTTGGCCACCACCTAGTGTCTGCCATTCTCTTTCCTCCTTCTCTAGCCTTCTTCAGTGATACCCACCACACTCCTCGGTCCTCAAGTCTCTAACTCCAGCGTGCCACACTGACCACATGACTAAACAAAAGTTGGGGGCATCATCCATCTCCTCCATTGTGTGATTGTCTTTGCATCCCAGTGTCTCAGCAAAAATAGCTCCTTCCATTCTGTTTGCAGCTACTCTCTCCCCGAGCTCACATGAGCCTCCACAGAAGCAATTTCCGTTCTTCTTCACAGCCGGTTTTTTTTTTCCATCACTTACCAAACCCCCTGAGTTCTAAAGTCAGCTCTTTTGACATGAGACTTGTATTTTACTTTAAAGCTTTTTCTACAGTAAGATGCTTCTTCACAAGTAGAGGAAATTAAAAGACTATGACAATAATAAAAAGAAGTAGAGAAAACTCCAGGATCTAAGTCATCCATCCTCCCCAAAGAAATGTGTTAATCTCGTCTGCCCATTTGAAAGTTTTGAGTTCTGCCTTCAGAATGATTCTTGGTGAATAATTTAAGAAACTACTCAATCGGGGCTTAATGATCCATGTTTTCTTTGGATGTAAAATTACCCTGGCATTGAGTTGTATTCCGGAAGACAATGGGCAGGAAGCTCTGATGGTAACCGGTGGACACAGAAAGTGGCTCTCTAGGGAAGGAGAATATTAATATAGGAATAAGGAAAACAAGATGGCGCTACCAGCAACTATAACTGAATTGTCTGTATCTGCCAGTGTGGCCATCAGAAGGAAAGCAGCTGAGGCAGGTATAGGCAATAAGGCATTCTGGAGAGTGAGAAGTGAAGAAACTGAAGTCTGGACAAAGAGGTTTGGTGTGGGCTGGTGGCTGGGATGCCTGTGGACTGAGACATGTTGTGCTCAGATCGACAATGGCAGGATCCGGGTCTGAGCACACAGAGGCCTTGCTCTGTCTGGAAAGCTGTCCTCTGGGCTTACCCTGTCACTTGGAGCAGGAGTAGGTAGGGTGTATAGGGTGAAACTAGAGTATCCTGGGTTTCTTTTGAGATGCTAGAATGTTCTGTTAGCCTGCTGTGGGTTGGCGGCAGGTCCTGGAGAGAAGGCATCATCTCCAGTACTCATGAAGAACACAACATTGCTGTGAGTGTTCCTTCCCTCATTAGCATCACTCCTAGGTGACTGTTTCTTTTTTGTCAACATTTCTGCCTCAAGATGCCCTACTTTTGGCCAAAACCCGAATGAATGTGTGTTTGCCTCAACAATGGCTGACACCAGGACATTTAGAGCAGCTTCCAAAGGTAGCAATCATCATTTAATGTCTTCAGTCACTATAGAAATACAGGGTTTTATTTGCCAGGCGTGGTGGCGCATGCTTGTAATCCAAGTACTTGGGAGACTGAGACCGGAGGATCCGGGTTCGCAGCCAGCCTCAGCTACTTAGTGAGGCCCTGTTTCAAAATAAAGAATACAAAATAGGGCTGGGGGTGTAGTTTGGAGGTAGAATGCCCCTGGGTTCAATCCCCAGTGCTAAAAAAAGAAAGAAATACAGGGCTTTATATGCCTGACAGAAGGCTAAAGCCTAAAGGTGTCTTAGAGATCTTCTCCTTCTGTTTGATACCCTGTAGTTCACAGTGTAACAATGCGCTCATCACTACAATGCGCTCATCACTTACTGATGTTCCGCCATGGGCCAGGCAGTGTGTGAGATGCTGGGATCCCGAGGCGAGCAGGACAGCATCGATGCCTCCACCAATGGGATTTATAGGCAAGTAGATGGAGCAGCATAGGGTGCCAGAGAACTCCATCAGAGTGGCCCCTACCCTTTCCTTGGGGGATCAGGGAAGGTTCTTCAGAGTCAATGGCATGGGGGCCGAAATCTGGAGGATGAAGAAGAGGAGCCAAGCAAAGGGAGAGTAGGAAAGTTAGGCCCAGAGAAATTAAATGACTTAGTAAAGGAAGAGCCAGGACTGTTTCTCAAACCCTCAAACTCCCAGTGCCTTGCTTCATATAGCACATTTTGGGTATATCCTAAGCAGTAGAATTGCAGAGAAGAAACCGCACCACATCCCTTCAATAATCCCATGGTCTAATTATCAGTAAATAAATAATTCTACCACAATGTGCCAAGTGCTATGATAACTCTGAACACAGGGAGCAACCTGGTGCACGCAGTAGGTGATGCTTCCTTTAGGCTGGGGTAGAGATGGCAAATCTGACACAGCTTTCCTGAGGTGATTTTGAACCAGAATTTTTAATGAAAAGTAGGTGGTCGCCAGGTAAAGGGTCTGAGAAGAGCAGGCCTAGTGGAAGGAGTAAAAGCACTCAGTCCTGTGGTATGTTTGACAAGTTATGAATCATTAGATATGACTGGAGCTAGTGTGTGGGGAAGGGGATGGCATCAAGGAATGGGGGCACAGGGTCAGGAGCCACATCATGGAGGAGGTTGCCGTGGATTGTGTTAAAAACTAAGAAATTATCCTTGAGACAACGGGAGCCAGTGGATGGTTTAATTTGAGACTACTCAGATTTATATCCCTGAAAGATTACTTCATCGGTAACATGGAAAATGTAGGGGAAAGGGTGAGATTGGGGGCAGAGAAATTAGAGAAAGAGCCACTGAAGGAATTCTATTGTGAATCTGTGGTTGTCTGATGAGGCAGCATAGTGGGGATAGAAACAAGTGGAGGATATTGGAAGATACTTAGGTTTTTGCACTGAAAGTCCCAAATCCCAGAGACTTCTCAGTCCTGGGCAGACTGGGCAATAAGTCAACCTCAGTGAGATGAACCAAATCCTTAAGGGAGAAGGAGAGGTAGGAGAAGTCAAAGATGATTACTTCCAGGATTTTAAGTGTGCACCTTGTCCAGTGGTGGTGCAGTTCACTAAGATAGGTATGAAGAGAGAAGAGTTGAAGATTTGGGATCAGGGAAATATAAAAAAGGAATTTTGGAGATGCTGGTTTTAGGTGACTATGCAGTTTCCAGGTGGAGGTTTGTAGGCAGTGGGACATGTTGGTAGAGTCAAGCTGTCAGATCTGGTTGGAAATACAGACTTGGGAATCATCCCGAGATAATCATATTTGAGAAGACTTCTGGTCAATATAACAAACAAAGCAGACATAGGAAGACACAAGACCTCTGTCTGCATATGGTGTGTGTGTGTGTGTGTGTGTGTGTGTGTGTGTGTGTGTATGTGTGTGTGTGTGTATGTGTGTGTGTGTGTATAGTATATATTCATATATGCATATATCTGTATGTAGGCTAGATTATTTGGAAAAAATTACCATAAACAAATAGTAAAGCTTTAAAAAAAGAAAGGGAAAGCATCATGGATTAGAAATGAAGAGAAAACCCCAAAGCAGTGCTAAGCTAGCACTGAAATAAAAGGGCCACAAGAGTAATAGGAAATCCCATAAAGGTTAATTTTGAACATAAGGTCTAAAGTCAAGGTTCTGGGTTTAAATGGAAGCCCCTGTATGAAATGATACACTGGGAAGGTGGTGCCACATCTCTGGAAAGCATGAAGCAGGCCATCTCTCATGAACCATGGCTGGGAAAAAGAGTAACTCCTGAGAAATCACAGCCTCAAGCTAATGCTGTGAGGGTTCCCTTGTAGTGAATGTCCTGTGAAAAACACGATTGCAGAGAGAAGCTTGCTGGAAAAGTAAAGTACACAAGGTAGCCACGTGGAGGTAGGCAACCCCTCCCATGAGAGGTAGACCAAGACACCAGAAATTTTCTGGGTTGCAGTGACCCACACCTGTAATCCAAGTACTTGGGAGGCCAAGATAGGAGGACCAAAAATTGGAGGTCAGCAACTTAGCAAGACCCCGTTTCAAAATAAAAAAGGGCAGGAAGTGTAGCTCAGTAGTAGAACATCCCTAGGTTCAATCCCCAACACCCCCCACACACACTACAAGAAATTAAAGAATTCCCAGATAATAAAGCATTATGATAGAGACTTTAAAATAAATTTGTTTAGAAATTTAAAGAAATAAAGGATGGAATGAAATACCTAAAGTCAGTGTAGAATATTATAAGTAAGTATTTGTAAAAAGTTGATTGAAAATGGTATAAATAGGTTAAACATAACTCCAGGTAGTTAAGTAGAGAACTAATAAACTGAAATATATGAAGAAATAACCTAGAATGCAGCACAGAGATAAAGAAATAGACTATAGGAAAGAGAAACTAATAAATGATGAGAAGTTTCAATATAGATCTAAAAAGGAGTTCAAGGATACAAAGAAGATGAAGAAGAGACAATGTTGAAAGTAATAATGCTAAACATTTTTCTCAATATTAAAAATGGGTTGTGAGTCTTTAGAGAGAAATAATGCATCAAATCCTCAGCAGGATATGTAAAAGAAATGTATAGACAATTTGTAATAAAGTTGCAGACACATCATGGATATTGAGAAAACCTTAAAAGCTACCAAAAAGAGAATACACATTCTTTACAAAGGAATGTCAGACTGACAGCAAATTTCTCATCAACAATAGATGACAGGGACAAAGAAATAATATCTTCCAAATGCTGGGAAGTGAAAGGACACCCAGAACTCTGTGTCAAATTAAATGGTCACTCAAGAGGTGGGGCTACATACAAACATGTTCCTAATGAAGTGTATTGCCCAGAGGCCCATTCTGAAATAATTACTGAAGGATGCACTTCAGTAAGAAGCAAACTGAACTCCTGAAAAAGGAGTGAGAGACAAGAAGTAAAAGTTGAATGAAGACATTCATAAAACGTAGTGGTGAATCTGATAATGATTGGCCAGGGAATGTAATAAAAATATTCAAAATAAGGTGTTTAGAAGCAAGGTGAAACTGTGTTTGTAACAATAATGTGGGATATGGGAGGAGTTATTTTTGGGGGGGGTTGTTGAAATGACCCTAGGTTCTTGAGCGGAAATGATAGGCAAATAAGCTAACATTGGAGTAGATTGATTATAGATGTGAGAATTTAAGGGTGGCAACAAATAGAATAGAAACAAAATAATTTCCAAAACCAAAAAAGGGGGGGGGGAGGAAAGGAGTTCAATTAATTCAACAGATGACAGGGAAGGGAGAAAAAAAAGAAGCAAAGCATAATATAATACACAAAATAAAATGATAGAAATAAGCCTAAATGTGTCAGCAATCATAATAAATGTAAATTTAAACTTGACCTTTAGAGATATTCAGAATGTACAGCCAATTTTTCTTGTATTAGAAATGGGAATTTATTTCAACACAATTGATACTCTTAGGGGGCACTTGGACCATAACACACATTGCCCATTTGCTTTTGTGTGATTTTGTTTATGAGAAATACTACATGAACATCAAAAACTTCACCCAGTCTGGTCAAGTTGCACAAGAAAACACAGAATGTACACACCCCAAACACCCACCAGCTCCTCCACTCACCAGGTGCTGTGAGCCACTCCCATCCTCATTGTTTCTGATTTCTTTCTGATTTCTTTCTGATTTCAGAAAACCCTCTTTCCATCACTTCACAGTAACTTGCCAGCTGCAACCCTTCTGACATCCACAAGCAAACTTCAGGGATTTTTCAAGGAAAGATACAAAATCTATTGCAGTACTTCTCTATTTCTTAACTATCTATAAAAGCATAAAGCTGTGTTACCGTACCCCCTTCCCCTTTGGAGTACACTACTGATGAAGTTTTTGAGCACTGTGCCTGTAAGTTCATTTTTTTTCATAAGCCCTGTGATTTTTTACTTCCCAACTTTGCAGGACCTGGTGATCACTTAGGAATGCCTATGTCATGTTATAGCAGACATCACTACATTTTTAAACATCCAGGTATTTACAGAATTAATCACTATAGTATGATGACACAAAAAATTAATATTAAAGGAATGGTCTATACTAGCAAAAATAAACTGAAAGGAAGCTTTGTTGCAATCCTAATATCAGACAAGGGAGAACATAAGGTGCAAAACATTAATAAAGAGGTTGGGGTTGCAGAAAAAGATGGAGATCAGTCTTTGATGGGATGAACTCCTTGTCCACTGAAGACAGAGGTCAGGATGCGTCTGAATATAAAGAAACATATCTCTGAGGAAGTGGGGATAGGTATTAGGAGAGAGCCTTCCTGATGCCTCTGTTCTGCCTGTGAAGTAGAAGGGTGAGTGTTCTAGGCTAAATAATGCCTCTCTCCAAGGTTGTCCATGTCTGAGTCTCTGGAACCTGTAAATACGTTCCCTTATGAGCTCAAAGAACTTTGCAGATGTGAACTTAAGAAGATTACTCTGGATTATCTTGGTGGCCACAGTACAAGCACAAGGGTCTTATATGAGAGAGAGGTTCAGGAGAGTAGTCAGGGCAAGAAATGTGACCCCAGGCCCAGAGTCTGTGGTCGTGCTAGAAAGGGGCCAGGGGCCAGGGAATGCAGGTGGCTTCCAGAAGTCATAAAAGGCAGGGAAAGATTCTCTCCTGAAGCTTCCAGAAGAAACAAAGCCTTACTTACACTTTGAGTTTAGACTTACGACCTCCAGAACTATAAGAGAAAAAATGTGTGTTGTTTTAAGCCATTAAATTTATGAGAATGTGTTCCAGAAGCAATAGAAAATGACCACAGTCAGTTCCTGTCCATAAGAGGACAGCTGGTGAGGGGAAGGGGCTTGAGGAAAGCAAAATATTCACTGTGGATAAGTGAAGAGGGAGCCAGCGAGGAACACCAGGAGGATTTCCAGACAATGCCCAGGGCCCAGCAGATAATGACACCTTGAGTATGTCGTGCCACCAATCAATGTGGCCGTAGGAGTTTAGCTGCCCATGTGCAAGAAAAGGGAAGGCAGAAAACTGGGCCCATCCAGAATTGGATTTTCTCTAGATATGTGTGGGAGGGAAATTAATATGCAAGGGAGAAATACATCATGAGGTCTCTGTTAGCTATAAGATTTATCTGAAAACATGAAATAATATGGAGGGAGTCAATAGATAAAAGCCTTATATTTGTCCACAATATATATGAATTTAGTTGGACTGAGTGAGCACATGTGGCCAGGAGGTTGCTGTTAAAAGGTTAAACATTTTGTAGTGGGCAAGTTTGGGTGATGGCAGTGCCTAGGATATGACATGTTCTAGAAACTGTTAGTGGTGTCTCAGGACACAGTCTCTCCCTTCTTTCTTGGCAAGAGAATTTGTGGCTAGATTCATGGACACCCCCAAATGAAGGATGTACTTCCAGCCTCCCTTACAGCTTCACGCGGCCATAGAACACAGTTCTAGGCAATGGTAAATAAGAAGTGCTAATGCAATCCTGGTTGTGCCTTTCAAGAAGACACATGATCTCTCATGGCTTTTTTTGCCCTTCGTGCTGACTGAAGTGAAGAAACAGTGGCAAGCCACTGTGGTCCATGCAGACAAGGGTAGCGACGTACAGATGGCGGAGCAACAAGGTAGGGGTCTAGGCCTTCTAGACTCATGGGTCATAGCCAAAACACAAGCTTCATGGAGCACAGAGATTTCATGGAACATGGCCAAGATGCCAGCTTGAACTTGTGCAAGACAGAGGAGGAAATTTATATCTTGTTTAAGCCACTGCCATTCTACAAGTCTGTTCATGCAACTGAACCTAAGTCTTGACTAGTCACCATAGGTGTGTTTGGCTGTAGTGAAATAGAAGTGAACAGGAACGATGTTGATTGGATCAAGGGATTTTGAGGTCAACTTGGATAATGACAGGGGAGGATGACTGATCTAAATAGCAATATTCTCAAAGAATGAAGGGGTAGGTAAATGACAGCAAGGAAAGAATAGCTTGCACAGTTCTATGCTATGGATCTCAATGTAAAAGTGGCTTTTATGAGGATGGTGGCATCAACCGTGGGGGGCAAAGATGATTTGGAATCCTGCCTCTGTACCTATAGTACATGGGCTATGGGGCACTGAGCTATTTCCCACAAGGAGGCTGTAGGGAAAGAAGAGCCCTGGGGGAGATGTGATATTCAGTTAAGGCAAGGGAGAAAATATATCTTTGAAGAGTGTGAAGATAAAGAAAAGTTTGTTGGCCATTGAATGGTTCTCTCAAGTGGGCAGTGGAAAGTGTCAAGAGTGAGGGAGAAGGTGCAAAATATACGGTGTGGGATAATGAGCATGGTATGGCTTGATGGTAAGAAAAAGGGACAGGGCCAGTATACCAGTCAGGGTACTGGAATACAACCGAGTCTGATTCATTCAGATCAATAAATTGAAGAGATTTAAGTAAAGGGACTATTCAATGGAGTGTGGTACCCAGAAATCATCCAAAGATACAGCTGTTGGGCCCTAGGCTTAAGAGATCATGAGTATTGTGGTGAGCGTTGGTACCACTGATGCATGGAGGGGGACTAACAGGAACTGTAGTTGTGGAAGGATGCTGCTACTCAAAGGAGGGAGCAGGTGGGAAGGAAACATCCTGGTCTCTTTCCCCTTCTTCCCTCTTGTCTCTTCTCAATGTCTCCCACTGGCCAAACCCAACTGGAAGCCAGTTGGAAAAAGAGATCAATTGATATGGCCTATAGAATTCAGCTTCCCTGTGAGCAGAGCAGGGAAGACAAGAGGATGAATTTGCAAAGAGAGAATAACCAATATTAAGAAGACAGGAGGATGAGCTGATGGAATTATCAGAGGTCAAGATTGAAATGAAAGTTTGTATACTTTTAAAAATATTTTTATTGTCAATTATAATTATACATAATAGTTGGCTTCATTGTAATGCATTTGTACCTGCACATAGTAGAGTTTGATCCATTTTGTTCCCTCCTCCCTTCTCTTTCCCTGCCCTCCTCCCTCTCCCTAATCCCCATCCTCTACTCTGCTGGTCTCCTTGCTGTTTTCATGAGCTCTCTAGGAGAGCATCATGGTAAGTGAGATTAGCCAGACCCAGAAAGTCAAGGGTCATATGTTTTCTCTCATGTGTGGAAGCTACAGAGCAAAAGGGCAAAGTTTTTCTGACACTAGCACAGACCAAGACCCCAAATGTATCTGAGGTCTAAGGATACCAGCAGACTCTTTGCCATGTTTATATTTCTCTTAAGAAATCATTGCCCACATGTACAGGTGATGGGATTAGCCCAGTCTCAGGCCCCTCAACTTGCAGTAAAAGTAGCAATGATTACCAGAGAGATGGGGGGAATGAAGGCTTTCTTGAGGGGGAAGCAATGACCTGTAGAATTGGTCATGCTTAAAAAAATCCCAAATCCATGTAGAAACGATCGCCTGGTGGGGAGGAGAAACGGGAACAGCTCAAGAGGAGCTGCCCAAACTTAGCTGGCATTCAAGTAGTCCCATGTCTCTTGCCTCATATTGTTGGAAACAGTGCTCCTTCCATGGAGCCATACTTCCTACTCCTGGGACACTCACAGAGTCAGCTGTCACATCCTTATCTTGTGTCCTGGATGGTCTAAGGGGAGAACAATTGCCAGCGATTGCAAATTATGTTAGTTGTCAAGAGACATGCAAAGCAATAGGGACAAGATTAGATTTTCTGGTTTATAAGACTGTCAACTGGAAAGCAATGCTTTATCTTTTTTTTTTTTTGTGGTGCTGGGGATTGAACCCAGCCAGGGGGCAATCTACCTTCAAGATACACTCCCAGCCCTATTTTATTGTTTTAATTTGGAAACAGAGTCTCACTAAGTTGCTGAGGGTCTCACTAAGTTGCTGAGGCTGGCATTGAACCCACGATCCTCCTGTCTCATCCTCTCAAGTACTGAGATTATAGGTATAAGCCACCATGCCCAGCAATGCTTCATCTTACCGAGATCCTAAAACTGCTTTGCCAGGCACCCTCATTATTTTTATTAGATATTAACTGAGAGAAAGAGCTGTCAACATACACCCTTGAAAGCATTTGTCCTTCTGAAAGACAGCTGGACCATAGTAAATATTTAATGCTAAGGCAGAAAACAGACAAATGTTCAAATCGATGTACTTTTCTTCTGAATCTTATTCAAGAAAATAGCAAGTAAAATCTAGAATCTACAAAGTAACTTTTATTTGTCTCCTTTTTATAATATACCATAGATTATTTTTATTTTCCCTGGTCTTGCATTTAAAAAACTTTTAAACCTATAGAAATATGGAAAAATCATGTAATAAATACCTATATACTTTTATTTATCAGCTGTTAACATTTTGCCATATAATTTGTCTCTAGGTATAGCTGTTTGGGGATAAACTGAAAGTCAGGTACAGAGAAAACTTTTTATACCTAAATACTTAAACCTATATCTCAAAGAACAAAGGCGTTCTCACAGTGTGCTGTCTGTACTAGCTCCATTTCAGGATTATTGAAAGTATAAAATGATTATTGAAAGTATAAAATAAAATGAAAGTGCCAAAGAGCACTTTCAATAAAATTTACTGGTTAGGATTTAACCATGACAAACCACATTATTTTGAGCTTTGTAGACTTCAGTGCTTACATCATCTCTAAAATATATTTAAATCTCACTTATTTATAATTTCTTATAGCTTGATCATTTTGTTTGTAAGTCTTTGAACAATCTTGAAATTATTTTGGATTATAGTTGGCAAAATGTGAACATAACTCATTTATTGCCCCAATGTATTTTGTTCAACTTTCCTCTTTCTTTTTTTTTACTCTGAAATATGATTCTCTCTCTCTCATCTCTATTCCTGTCTCTGTCTATTCTCTCTCTCTCTCTCTCTCTTTCTCTCTCTCTCTCTCTCTCTCTCTGTCTCTCTCTGTCTCTCTCTCTCTCTCTCTCTCTCACACACACACACACACACACACACACATACACTCCTCTCTTGGCACAATTCTGATATGCATGGAGTGTGTGTGTGTGTGTGTGTTACTGGGGATTGAACCCAGAGGCATTCTACCTTGTAGCTACACTGCCAGCCCTATTTTATTTTTTTATTTTGAAACAGGATCTCACTAAGTCACAGAGGGCCTCACTAAGTTTCTGAAGCTGGACTTGAACCTGCAACCCTCCTGCCTCAGCCTTCCAAGTACTCGGATTACAGGCATGTGCCACCATGCCCAGCTCTGATAGGCATGGGTTTTAATTACCATGGTTTGGTTAAATGACACCAGTCCCCTACCAGCATGATTCAAATTTCATTTACCGTGGTATATTAAGTGTGAGTGATTGTATGTAGTGCAAGTCAACTCTTCTGGTCATAAATTCCTACATAAAGAATAGATGTGTGTCAGGATCAATGACCAGCCATATTCCTTGAAGTTTGTCTATGAGCAGTCACGGCGCCTCTGTTATTCAGTTCATGCACAGGCAGAAAAAAAACGTGCAGTTATATTTCTTCCTTGTCTTACAATGATAAATGCATGTGACACTTTACAAAAACAGACCATTCAAAGACAGAATTGGCCGATACAGATACAAGTGCTGCAAAGAAATAAAAAGTGATGACCCGGGAGGGAAATTTGAATTGAACATAAAATGGAATATAAAAGAAATAGATGACCGTGCGAATGTTGAAACTGCTGCCATTGGATAAGTAGCCAGAGGAACTTGGTGAAAGTCCATTTCCTGGCATGAATGAGGAAAGTGGTCATGATGAAAAGGAGGAAGATGTCCTGGAGGAAGGGATGCGGCAAGACACTCGACATTAAATGACATCTCAGAGATACTTCACAGCACTGAGGACGCGAAGGTACACACCGGAAGCAGATTCAAACTTAGATAGTAGCAAGACAAGCAAAAATTATGGCCTAGGAAAGATGCTCTGTGTCATAAAATGTACCACGAGAAGGCAAGCAATGTTAAAACGACTCTTGATAAGTTCTTAACAGAGCAGGAAAATACTTTCATTCTCAATGTTTCTGATGTTCTCAATTTCAGTGTGCTAAAGCAATACTAGGTTTACTGATTTTTTTTCACTTTCCTATGCATTATTGCTGACAAGAGTTTCTAAATATTTTGACAAAAGTTTTCAAAATTCACAGAACAATTGTCATTTTTCCATTGGTTATTAAAGCTATTTCCCATTATTTCAGCTTGCACAGTCATTTTCGCAGTTTCTGTTCTAATTCAGACATCCAATTTTATTTTTTTTATTTCACTGTTGCCAGAAACACAATATCTTCAGTAACATAACTTTGAAAATGTGCTTTAACATGGGGCAGAGCAAAGTCCTTTTCCCTTATTATTCTGATTTTGAAAAAATTCTTTATTATTCTCTGTAGTTGAATTTAAACCTACAGAGTCAAATTCCATGCCACATAGAGTTTTGATTAGTATTATGTTAAACACAATACTCACTTGGGAAGAATTAGCATCTTTGTAATTCTGCCACCTTCCTTCAAAAATATAACTGTCCTCGTCTCTATCCAAGTTATTCATGATATAACCCCCCCCCCGTCTTTGGTAATTTTCTTTATGTGGATCTCACACACTGCTTCTAGAAATTTTATATGTTTATTTATTATTTCAATTGGGGTCATTTTCTCATATTTTTAAACTGGTAATAGATGTTCAGGAAATCTTTTGAATGAATATAATCAGTATTGTGCATTGTAGAACAGAGTTCAGAAAACTACAGCTTGGGGACAAATACAATTCTTTTTTTATATAAATACAGTTTATTAGAATAAAGCAAATGCCCATTTGTTTACATATTATCTACAGCAGGTCTTGCACAACAAAGGTAAAGTTGAGAAGTTGTGGCAAAGATGGTCAATACTTGCCACCTGGTCCTTTGTGGAACAGGCTTGCTAGCCTCCGCTATGGAGTGCGGAACAGGCTGGAGTGCTCGTCAATCCCCTGTGGTTTTCACAGTCGATGCTCTTGTGTTTTCTAGATATCTGTTTGGATAGTATCCAATGATAACATTTTTTTGGCCTCTTTCCTAATTATTGGTACTTTGTTTTGTCATATCTTAGTGCATTCGTTAGAATTTCCACAATTCTGTTAAGTGACTTTAGAGATTATTCCTGTTTTTTTTCTTCTATCACAATGGAGATTGTGATATTTTTTAAACTGTTAAGGAAATGATTCCTAGCTTACCAAATGTTTTTTATCAGTATCATGTGGCATATTATCTTTCTTTGGTTTATTGATATGACAGAATTATGCTAATAATGATAGTTTAAAATTTGAGGCACTCTTTATATTACTGGAATAAATACTCTTCAAAAGTTGCTGGATTTTATTTACTATTCATTTTATATCTGGGGATCCATATTTGGATTACTTTTTTAAAGTCCTATTTTGATGATACTTTTGTATCGAGGTTATATAAAAATAATTGGGAAACTAGACGTTATCATCTAGCTTCTAGTGAAACAGATGAGAAGTTTGATGCCATTAGCAATTTTTCCTTGAAGAGTAACTTGTGATTTCTACCTAGAGACTTGTAAAATTTTCTCCTAACATTTAATGTTTGGGAATTGTACTAATATGCCTAGACATGGTTCTTTTTTCTTCATTCCTGCCTGGTGCCCTGTGGGCCCTGTCAGTCTGCAGACTCAAGTGTTCTTGATCACAGGGGAATTTTAGATAGACATCTCTTTAATTATGGCCTCTCTTCCAACTGTTTCTTTTTTGTTTTCTTAAACTATTATTATTGGTATGTCAAAGCTCCTGCACCTACTAGCTGTTTTCTCTCATGGTTACCTTCTCTTTTTATGGCTGCTCTTTATATTTTTGTATTTTGCTTGAAGCTGTTTTCTACATTTCTTTTTGCCACTGATTTAGGCCTCAATAGGGCAGCTCCCCTTTAATGCATTCACTGAATTATTTAGTTTGAAATCATATTTTCTACCTCCAGAAATTCTTTTTTGTGCCTTATATCTTTAAGTACCCATACTATTTTTAATTCACATTTCTATCTGTATCTTCTAGCTATTTTTATTTTACTTGCATATCTTCTTTGATCTTCAATTTCTCCTTTCTGCCTTCTTTCAAGTTAATTAAGAAATTAATAATATACCTTATTTCTTCTATTGGCTTCTTGCTATAACTCTTTTTATTATTTTTAGTGGTTGCTTTAGACCCAATGGCATGTATCCCTAGCTTATCAAAGTCTACTTAGAGTTCATGTTGCAGAACTTAACTTCACATGTCAAACTGACACTTCTCACTTTCCACTTCCCGTTTCACAAACTTAACAACACTAAGACAGTGTAATTTTATTTATCCGTGTTCCCAACAGTGTAATTTTATTTGTCTGTGTTTCCCCATCCTTTGTGCTACTGTCACTTTTTTGGTTCAACATTCATTTTAAATCCCCACCTTACAATGTTGCTATTTATTTATATTTTTGGCTTTAAATAACCAGTTATAGCTTTAAAAACTTTGAGAAGAAAGAAAAGCATTTATTTTCTCATCTCCCATTTTTGGAGTTCCTCTTTCATTCCTCAATTCCTGGAATCATAAATTTATTATAGGGAAAGTTTTATAAAGGGATATAAATTAAGTGACATTTAATTTGTTAGAAGGAATACAATTATACTGAATCGGAGATGTCCCAGAAATTCTAGACTACCTGCAGTTGCCTGAGGTTATAATGGAAATGTATTTCATTATAACTTTGTTCTATAGTCAGTATAATGCGCATAACTAAATTGAGCAAAACTAGGCTGTGATAAACATCAGATTCAATTAACGGCATCTGAGTTTCTATGTTCTTTTGGAACTATTGCTTTGGAAGGTTGAATTCTCTAGAGAAGGCTTTAATATAGAGATCTGTCTGTCAAGATTTAGGTGAGAAGTACAAGCTTCCAGTTCAGGCTACAAAGTCTTAGATTGAGAAAGGACCATTTATAATAATGAATCATAGGGAAATGATTTCTTCTGGGGGAAATCTGGAAATCAAATATTTGCAAGAATATTAGAATAAAATGGCTTTGTTTTTATAATTAAATCATAAAAAACATGAATCAATTGGATTAACTACTAGACCACAATATGGCAATCTAGACAACTTTGATAGGACTATGTCCTAGTGTGCCCCTTTCTGTCTCTCCTTTTTCTAATTTGATTTATACATCACTAGTTCTAGTCTGGATCCTTCCCTATGTTTATTTTATGTGGCAATGATTATTTGAGTTCTTGGACGTGAACGAGACTTGTAATTTTGAATCTACTTTGGGCCAGGGAGCCAAGCAGACCATATCTACCTTTACACATTTGAGCGTGTAGCTTTTGCCATTTCTGTAGCCCAGAGCACTTGGGAACTCTCTCCTCAAGACTACAGTTTGGAGGTCTGGAAAGGAATCAAGTGTCTGTATTTTTTCTTTGAATAGGATTTACTCTGCTTCTCCTGTACCGCTTGTAGACGTAACTGCAGCTGGCCAGCCAGGCACATGCTGCTGTGAATGCACTTCCATTGCCAGCCATTCTTTCCTTTAGATCTGAGTTTTGATCTGGTGTTATTTCCTTTCGGTTTAAGATTCATTCTTTAGCATTTTTTTTGTAGTGCGGATTTGCTGATGACAAATTCTCTCCAGTTTTATTTATCTGAAAATTATCTTTATTTTTACCCTAGCTTTTTTTTTTGGGAATCAATAAGTGGCATTTATTGATCACCTATTACATGCCAGACATCTCCTTATGGCCTTAGGTTATTGCAACAGTTCTTCCAGACAGGAATTGCTAGTCCCATTTTAAAGGTGATAGACTTGAGGCTTAGAGATTCCTCCTTAGATGCTGCGCATAATCACAAAGTGGATAGGTATGTTGGAGTTCCTTTGGCTCTATTTCTTTTTTTTATGTTTTTATTGGTGCATTGTAGTCTCACATCACAATGAGTATCAGTTTGGTGTTATCATACATGCACACAGCTCTTGGTGTCCCTCCCCCCCGCCTCCCCCCCACATGTAGCACTGAGAATGATGTTGGGATAATCTCATATATACACATTATTTATGACAGTAATTCCATGGATTCACTACTTTCTTACCCTTCCCCTTCCCTTGTACCCCTTCCCCTTGCACCACTGAGGGTTCTCCATTGTCATTGGAGTCCCTTTTGTGTCCCCACTACTCCCTAAGTTGCGCATATTAATGAAAACATCTGACCCTTCATTTTGTGTGATTGGCTAATCTTGCTTAACATAATGCTCTCCAGATCTTTCCATTTTCTTGCAAATGCTGTTATTTTGTTCTTCTTTATTGCTGAGTAGAATTCCATTGTGTGTATTTCCCATAATTTTGTGATCCATTCATCTGTTGATGGACATCTAGGTTGGTTTCATAATTTGGCCACTGTGAATTGTGCTGCTATGAACATGGGTATGCATATATTACTGTTGTTTTCTAGTTTCAATCCCTTTGGTATGATACCCAGTAGTGGAATAGCCGGATCATATGGTAGATCCATTCCCAGTTTTCTGAGGAATCTCCACACTGATCTCCAGAGTGGTTGAACTAGTTTGCAATCCCACCAACAGT
>PVJS01029271.1:0-24897 GCA_004027185.1 Glis glis
CTGAGATGCTTAATGTAAGTAGGATGGGTAAAGAGGACAAAGGACAGACCCCCACTGCCTATCTGTTGCCAGGGAAACAGGACTAATAGGAAGTCCTGCCCTCTACTGTGCGACCCTACCTACCCCCTCCTATAAAAGAACTACAAAAGCACGCGGACGCTCTCTTGCTCACCTGGATGGATGGACACACGCAGGGAGACTCACTCTCCCTTTCTTAGATGACCCCCAACCTGTATCCCTGCCTTTCTTAGTTAACCCCCAACCTGTATCCCCACCTTTTTAAGTTAATTAAAACCTTTGCCTTTTCTGATGGCATGTGTTGAAATTCTTATTCATCATGGAAGCCAAGGACCCCTCAGAATTAGCATGTTTCCCCATGACAATCTATCATTAAACCCAAAGAGTGTCAGAGTTACCACCTTAACACTTTTATGATCCTTAAGATGTCCTTGCAAAGGGTTGATGTCATGGCAACCAGAATTATATATCAGGAGCAAGCACTGCTGAACTTCTCTTAATAAATCAGGCATAATTGGCATATATGCACTAGAATGAATTAAGAGTTATTCAACTGGAATGATTTTATATCGGGCAACATTAAGTCATTAAATTTGCTTGTCCTGGTCATCTTTCAGTGACTCTTGGTATACTTGTTTAGCTTAAAAAAGTCTTCTTTTTTATTTTTAATATACGTAATATATCTAACTTCATTAGGTCAAAAATAATCCTAAAAGGAAAAAAATTTTGAAATACTGGTATCAACAGAGCATTCTCTAAAACAACAAAATTTTATTTGAATTTTAGAAATACTGTCTGTGGTCTTAAAATAAGGGCCAAGTTCTGTCAATTGTATGACTTTCTTAAAATATAAAATATATACTTCTTAATATCTTGTTTAAGAAGCAGCTATTTATATATTTATGGATAATATATTATGAAATAGCTTAATGCATTATTTATTTATTTCCTTTGAACAGTGAAATTTAAATTCTGGTGGGTTTAGGTCAGAGAAGAAATGTTACAAGACTTTCTTTCAATCCTTCAGTGGACTGAAGATGATATATCCATATACCTGGCCATGTGTATCTAGTTAGCCAGGCAGAAGGCATGTATGGGCTAGAGTATATGTGTCCGAAATGGTTAACCCACTCACCATACTCTCATATTATCTTCTTGGTTGTCTCCAAATCTAGGGTGGAGCCAGGAAGAACTAATTATTCAAAGTCAGAAGGCAAAGAAGAATTTAGGAAGGGCAGATAGCAGAGTACCTTGCTATTCAGAGTTATCAGAAGACTAGCAGATTCATCTTCTGGGAACTGGTTAAAAATGCAAAATCTCAGGTCTCTCATCAGATTGACAGAATCAGGGTATTTAAAAATCATGATCACTGGGTGAATAGCATGCACAGTAAAGTTTGAGAAGCACTGGCGTAAACATGTATACTCTGGAGAGACAAAGATGTGGGTTTGAAATATGACGTCATTACTTTCTAATGTAGGAATTGGGCAAGTCACTCAGTTTCAGTTTCTTGGTTCTGTAACATGGGAATCTGTGCACTTACCTCTAGGAGCATAATACGATGGTGTAAAGTGTCCGGCACAATGCCTCACACATAGCAGTGCTCATGTCAGCTGTAACTAAAACTGGTAAGAGAATTCTCATCTATGAACCTCAAGTCTACACAAGAGCAGTTTTTAGTCTTTTTCAATAAATGATACTGCTTTGTACATTCTGTTTTCACAAATTCAATGTGTGATAACAGAGATTTATAAACACAAATAAGGTTGTTATTATACACATAAAATCATTCTTCACTTTGTGGGAGAATTTTTCAGAATGTTTATAGTTTTTCTTTGGTGCATTTCAAATGTAATTTGGCTTGAAATTTTTCTTATATCTTGCTTTTGCAGTAATATATATCTCCATTTAAATGATATGAACCGTAAAATAAACATCTGAAGTAATAGGGAAAAATAATTTGTGTTTGGAATGTATGGATCATAGAAGCAATGGAAACTATATTGAATTTTTTAATTCTAAGGGTATTCCTTCTGTTAAGCCATTCATCCATCCACCCACTCACTAATGCATCCATCTATTATAAGCCAAGAATTATTCATTTTTTCCTAACATTGTAATATTGAGCACAGCTGCTATGGTGTGGGTTTGGAATGTCCCCCAAAAGGCTGTGTTGAAAACATGTCCCCAGTGCAACAAGGTTCAGAGGTGAGGCATGGACTTTTCCTCCTCTATCTTGTTTGTGTCAGGTGGTTTGGTCACAGCAACAGAAAGGCTAACTAAAACAACTAAATAAATATTAATCTCAATAGTTGAAAAATCTAAGATATTTTCTAATTGTTTCTATATTTTTCTCCAAAATAAGATTTGGATCACCTGTATCCTTATACCTTTGGTGAATCATCATGTAATGCAAAATATTATTTTTCAATTAATTTTAGATAAAAATTTTAATTTCACTATCTGCTTGAAATGAAATGAATGAATGCTACTTTCAAATATTTCAAACATCCATAAATTATCATTTAATAGTGCCTGCTACTTGGATCTTAAATATTTTATAATTCACTTGACCATTTTACTATATTTACCCAAGACAAACTCCTAAATATCCGAACACTTATAAAGATGTCTTTGGCTTTTGGACATCAACTTGGTACAAAATAGCAGTTTGTTATAAAAGGTGTAAATTAATTAGAAACAGATGGATTACATTTCTGTGACTACATACAATTAAAGGTTTAAAATATTGGAGAAAAAAAGATATGTGCTAAAACTAAATGGTTGAACAAATAGTCTTAGAGGTGTGATTAACCTCAAATATATTAGGGTTCCTTTCCAAGTCCATTTTAAATATTTTTTTTTGGCCCAGGGGCATACATAATTTGCTGACCCTTGCTTTACTTTTTTTTTTAACTTTTTATGTTCATTTATTGGTGCATTGTAAATTGTAATTATACATTTTGATATATGTCAGGGTATGAACATCATACATGCATACATTGCACATTTAGCCCTCCCTCCAATCCCACCCTATTCCCTCCCCCTTCCCTCCCTTTCATGCTCCAGATAGCTTTTGAGTTACTCATATCTGTGTGTCTACAAGTCTGGCCAGAGTTTATGACTAACTTGGAAATCTCAATTGAGTTACACTATCTGGCATGCACATGAAGTGAACCATACTGTATGTCATTTCATCAAAGTTTAGACCTACTAGGTGTGGCAGTTAGCAATCATTTTATTGTTTCTAGCTCCTGGTTCTGCTGTAAATGTCCACCTGTTGCATCTGATAATTACTCCCATTGCACCTCAGGAGTAGTTGTAATTGAGTCACGTTCAGGGTTCGCTCAATTAAACAGTACCAGTAAGAATTCACAAGAAGATCTGGTATTTGATATCCAGAAGAGGGCAGTAGGACACAGAGATTAAAACCCACTCAACCAGACAGTATGACTAACAGAGGTTACTAACAGCGATACAGTATAGATCAAACCCTTCCCTTCCCTTTGGCATACCATAGGCAGCATGGCATGGTTAAGAAAAGAAACTAATACTTTCTGAGTCCTTACTATGTCTCAAACACTAATAGGTATTTCTCACATGTGTTAAGTCATGACAGTCCTGACTGGTAGGTGTTATATTATTCCCATTTATATTAATGAGAAAATCAATGTTCAGAGAGCCTATGCAGCTTGCCTGAGGTCACGTAGCAAGCAGTAGAACCAAAAATAAAATCCAGATTTGATTCCAAAGGCTCTGGGCAACTATGTCAGTATTACTGCTCTTACCACTCCTACACTTATTGATCATGGGGAAGTAACCATTTAGTTCTTTGGTGTCTTTGTATCTATAAAGTAAGACTCATAATATCCTCTGATTCTTTAAGACTTAGTCTCTGGATCAATTTATCCATGATCAGCTCTGTCCAAGTGGATAGATTTTATCTTTGAATAATGTTTTAAATTAGAATAAAATTATAGAAAATTAAATTTAGAAGGGACACAAGAGAGCTTGTCCAACACTTTCATCTTAGATATAACAAAATCAATGCCTGGAGTGTCCAAATGACTTTAAACTCGATAGTGACAGACACTAGAAGCCAGGATTAACATATTTTATCCAACTTCCTTTGCTTTCCTCTCTGCATCAGTTGCTGGGGATATAGACACATAGATGATGATGAAGGCAATGAAGGCAAGAAGAACAATGTGCCCGAGGAAATCACAGAAGAGTTACTTCATTTAAGAAGGAGTTTATTTTATTAGGAAGCCCTGGTTCCCTTGCTCTGTTGAAGAGAAAGGCCAAAACAATGTGATTTGTCTACGACTGCTGTTTGGCAGGCGGGTGGGAAAGGTCAGGATATGCACGTTTAAGATACTCTTCAAATGAGAAATGCTAACATGCAGACCTCAATCAATGCGAATCTTAGATTTATTTATGATTCTGTCTTTATCGGTCAATCTACCTGGCTTTCCCAAGGATCTGTGATAGAGAGGCTGGCTACACCAAAGCAATGTGGGAGACTTATTTAATGTAGCAGTGCTGCCTCTGAGAGATTTTTTTTTTTTAGGTAACTAACCATGTTATATTCTATTTATTTTAATTTCTTCCTTTTTGAATCTGATATAACCCTAGTTTGAAGTCTTGCATTCATGAGGAATTCGATGAAAGGAAGAGAAAAAAAGAGAAAGGAATAAGGGAAGGGAGGGAGGGAGACATTCTCCATAATCAAGAGGCAGAGATACCAAAGCACTTTGTTGATGTGTTTGAAGAATTCCCTGGGTTCCATTGGCTTGTGGATTTATGGACTACAGCTAGGAAAGCTGATAATCAAATAAATGGTTTTAAAGCATTTTCTACTTTTAAATCATAATACTTTACAAAATACTTGCAATGAGAAGAACAACCGCGTTTTCCAATGCATCCAAAGGTGTCTTTTTTGTGTTTTAATAATTGTTTGACAATAGATTTCTTTTCTTTTTTTTGACAATATAGATTTCTATCAGTTTGAGCGATCTATCTTTTTGCTCACCTTGGGACAGTTTCCTAGGTCCTACACCATCCTCTTAGTCAGCAAATTGTTTGGGTTCTCCTCTCCACTTGCAGTGCCAGGATCAGGACTTCTCAGGGGCTTGGAGAAAGGCCGCTTACATGGAGAACTGGGAACACATGTTCTGTGCTCTAGCAGGGCTGCTTGGAGGCTGAGGGAAAGGACAGGTGTCCTCACTTCTGAACTGCTGGAACATCTGCAGCACTCATTGACAATTAGCCATGAGTCAAAGCCTGTTCCAGCTGTCAGGTGTCACTGGCCAATTTTTTAAATTTTATTGTGCTTTATGATTTAATATCTTTTCTCATTCCAAGTATGCCCAACCTGAACTCATACCCGGCACCTAGAACAGTGCCCTGAACACAGAGTTAATATAACACCTATTAATCATCTCGCATGGCCCTCTGGACAAAACTTCAGACTCTGTCCAATCTATTTGGACTGATTGGAAAATAGATTTTGGGGATGTGGAATATAAAGGAATAGGAAAGAAAGCAGTAGGACAGCAGTGGAATCAGATCTCTTTGGATTCAGAGTTTAGTGTATTAACCAATCTGATGATATTGTCTGCGAAGGGTTGAAATGACTCCTGATGTGTTTGCCTGCTGTATGGCAGCACACTGGTACAGCGTTGCTAATGCTGCGGGGTGTGAGAGATGACGGGCTCTGGCGAGTGCAGCCTGCACGTCCCACGTTGTGTATGGAGCCTGTTGTCTTGGGACACTATTATTTCAGCATGATAGATGTTTCATGCAAGTCGTAATAATTTTATCTCCCACAGCAGTCCTAGGAGGCCTTGATAGGACACACACACACACACACACACACACACACACACACACAAATAATTTTTCATCTAAAACCTATGATCAATAGAGCTATTATAATTTTAGATGTTAGAATGACAAGAGAAAATAACATAATAAAATTTGAAAGTGATATTGTCACAATAAGTATTAAATGTTTGCATTGTCGTGATAACAAATTAGGGCTGTTGCTCCTTAAAGCATGGTCAGTCATATGAAAGGTTAACATGGTCAGTGGTGTTTAATACAGATTAGTGGTGTGTTGAGTTATGAGACGAACAAAGGTCCGACTTTGCCATTTGTTCAATAGGTCCAATGATGGATATTCAGAATATCTTGTGTCTCATCACTCTGTAATACCACCATCACTTTTATCATAAAAGAATTATGTTACTCCATATATGAAAAATGCATTCTTGAACCACTGTGAATTAGTTTTTAATGTACTGTGACCTTGGATTGCCCTGGGATATTAATGCTAAATGATTACTTCTGAATGCTTTTTGAATAGCTGCATAGTGCAATTAAATGTGCAATACATCATGGGTGACATAGCTAAACGCCTCTTCTGGTCAAGGAACCCAAAGAGGTCTTGGGAATGATGGTAATTCTGCATTGCTAAGGATGGGAGAGAAAAGAATCTCTTGTTACGAGTGAAATAAGTCCAGACTAAAGTAGACAATAACCTTTTCCTGGGGTTAGTCAATGAGAAATACATTTTTGATTAATAACCATAAAAAAGATGATTTTTTTATCATGGCCATTGTAGTGTCCCATTATATCTGCCGAATGCCAAAAGTGAGTAATTGTCATTTCTGAGTGACGTTGCAAAACAGCAGGTGTGTGTGTGTGTGTGTGTGTGTGTGTGTGTGTATGTAGGTATAGATAAAGGAGTAAAGAATTTGATTCATATTCCAGCCTCTTTTTCTGGAATGGGTTTATATTGAATTACGATTTGTCTCTGTGTGGGACCTCGTAAATCTTGCACTTAATCAAATCTCTTTTATCAAGTTACTGGGACTTGGGCAAGTATGACAGATGAGAGGGTGGTGTGAAGAAGTTAGAGGACTTTTTACCTATTGGCCAGTGGTTTAACCCCAGCCTTGTTGGCTGAAAGTGATCACCGGCTGCTGTTTGTAGACAAGTGGCTAGAGCCTAGTTGTCAGCTGACTCCACAGTCTGGAGAAAAGCCCGATTCCAGGGAGCCTCCATGGGAACTGGGCTTAGCTATCTCACAGACAGGCAGCAAGGGCCACCCTGTGAAAAAGCTGCTTCAAAGTGGCCCAGCTTGAGAGCTGTCGAGTGGCCTGAGGATTTTAATCTTTGAGTTATCAACTGGGAGATGTTTTAAGTCATGCAGAACCCTTTTAATTTTTCTTTCACTGGTGACATTTTAAAAAGAAAGCATTAATAAGAATTTGGTTTGGTGTCATGAAAATGAATGGTGATTGTGTAACATAAATTTATCTGTAAGCTACAGGTCTTCATTCCCCACCTCTCTGACTCCTGCGATTATAGGCCTTGCTTGCTGTCTGGATAATATGACCTTGAATTTTAAATGCTAGTGTTTTGGGGTAATAACACCAGCCTAAATAATACCAATACTACTTTTCTAGAATTATACTGATACAAGCTAAATGCAAATATATTCATGTTCTCATCTCAGTGGACTGATTTCTCCTGGGTGAGTCTTCCAGGACGTTTCTATGTACATATGTACACACAAGTGCACACACATAAGAATGCTGTACTCTAGCATTCTTATGCTACCTATTTCTAGATATTTGCATTTTGTAGTGATTTTTTTATGTGTTTATCATGTGTCTCCACACTAGACTTCCAGTTCTATGAGTTAAGGACATTGGTTTGCTTGGTGTGCCAAGCCCCTGGCACAGTGCTTGCCGCCTATTGGGTAGGTAATAAATATTTGTGGAAGGAAGGAAGGAAGGAAGGAAGGAAGGAAGGAAGGAAAGAAGGACAAAGGAAGGAAAGAAGGAGGGAAGGAAGACAGGCAGGCAGACTCTTGTTAGGAACATATTTACATGCCTATGTGAATGGAAGAAGCAGCCTTAGAAGAAAAATAGGGTAGACTACTTTTGTTTTTTGTGGTGCTGGGGATTGAACCCAGGGGCATTCTGCACCCCCAGCCCTATTTTACTTTTTTATTTTGAAACAGGGTCTCACTAAGTTGCTGAGGGCCTCATAAGTTGCTGAGGTTGGCCGTGAACCTGTGATCCTCCTGTCTCAGCCTCCCAAGTACTGGGATTACAGGCATGTGCCACCATGCCTGGCTATAGACTAATTTTTTAATGAATCAAGTTATGAGTTTGGAACTTAATTACAAAAGATACAATATGAATCCCAAATAACTGAAAGCTCTTCGGTAAGAAAGAGCAGGGTCAGGAAAGTTTCCAGTACTTCCCTGCTGGCTTTGTAGTTCATTGGCTCTGAGCTAATTCCTTTCCTAAATGTCTTTGAGAAGCTCTGCTTCCCCAGATTATAGAGCAGGAAACAGGCTCTCTCAGAGTCCAGAATTTCCCATCAGAATTATAGCAAGAGCTTTTTAACCATCTTCTCTGATCCAAGAGTGGCCAGCTCCTCTCAGATCCCCTCCCCCTTCCTAGTGTGCCAGAGAAGTCTTTCTCAAAGGCCAATCTGATCATACTACTCCCCAGTTTAAAAGCTTTTGAGATTCAATTGCTGCTAGGATAGAAGCTAAACTTTGTGGAGTGGTCGTCAGGGGTGTTCTTGACCTTATCCTTCAATATAACTGCACCTCATGTCTCCTTCCCTCTGTCCAACACCCTGCAGTTCCTGAACACCAAGCTGCTCCACCACTATTCTATGCTTTTGCAAAGTCTGTACTTCTCTCCTCCTCCTTCAACATCCAGTTCAGGTTCCCCTCCTTCTGACCCCATCTCTACCTCCTATCACCAGCTCCTGCAGACCTCTCTCCCTCATACTCCCTGTATTCTGCAGTAACTCCTCTCTCTCTCTGTGGGTGTGACTCTGGTCTGTGCTTCCAGCAGATGTCAAGCCCCCTGAGGGCAGGACTTTTCTTCCATGTCTGAGTCTCTGCAATTCATGAAACCTTCCATGGGGGAGGCTCAGTGAGCCTGTGGGGAGTAGTAAGTGGCTTACTGGCCTGGCAGCACTTCACCTGGTCCTGGATGGCATACCTTTGGATATTTTTGTGGACTGAGGATCAAGTGCAAGAGAGAATGAGAGTCAGTTAGTTGGCTAATAGGTCTTTGTTTTTACTCAGTATTGAATCAAAAGTGAAGAAAAGCAAAACAAAAAGCTACTGGAAAGAAAGGAGAATGCTCTTTGGTTGAGCAGATGATGGTGTGATCAAGGCACAAAAGATCTCCTTCAAAATTTCATATTTCTCTATAGGCCTGAACTTATAATGTGGTTATATATGCTCTCATGTTAGTTGACTGTATTAGTCAGCTTAGGTTAAGTTTTCCTGTAGTAACGAACAACCTCACTGCCTTAGGGACTTACAACAACAAAGGTTTACTACTTGTTCATGTTACATATCCACCCTTCTTGGCCATGGCTCTACTACTTGTCAGCCCAGAGGGTGATAGAGAGGAGCTCCCCCTTTTCTCTGAGATACTGCTGGGCTCACAACAGAGGAAAATGAGAAATCAGGGCAAAACACATTTGGCTTTAGTGCTTTTGCCTGCAAACATTGCTTCTGCCTATGTTTCATCAGCAAAACAGGTCCTAAGCAGAGCTGTAATTCCATGGGAGAAAAAGCAGCAAATAGTGTAGACAATAGTGTAGTTTATCACACTCCCCTGCTGCATCATACACTTCCAGAGGGGAGGAGGTTTCATGTCCTCTGACTTAAAACCCTGGGCCCCTGCTAAAGAACATTGTTTAGTTTTATTTTTTAAAAAATAAAGATCAGAGACGATATACTTCAGAAGTAACAGAGACTTATTTAGAATACCACTTTGTTTACTCATCTCTTACATTTCAGTTTGTGTGATACTATTTAAAAGCCCTTGTTGTTTTTCTAACAAAATATGTAATGCTTAATGTTAATTTGTATTTGTAAGTTGGTTCCTTATAAGAATTCTACTTCATCAATACACACATATCCTATTTCCCCAACTGGTCTGCAAGCAGAGGGAGTTTCTTTTATTTCTTTTGCTTATTCTAATACTCCCTGAGGAAAAATGGTCAGGAAGTGTTGTCGACTACATTGTTTGACCAATTGCTTGACAATAGTTCTTTTTTTTTTGTACTGGGGATTGAACCCAGGGGCATTTTACCTCTGAGCTACATCCCCAGCCCTATTTTATATTTTATTTTGAAACAGGGTCTCATTATGTTTCAGAGGCCCTCACTAAATTGCTGAGGTTGGCCTCAATCTGCAATCCTCCTGTCTCAACCTCCCAAGTACTGGGATTACAGACATGCACCACCACACCTGACTTGACAATAGTTCTTATTATTTCCTCCAGAGAAAATCTCAAAGCTTCTGGTCCTATATGATTTGGTGCTAAATGACATTGCTACCATTACCTCTTGTTTTTTGTGCTCACCCTGCATCCTGCCGTGCTGAGCTCCTCCCTTTCTCTGTGTGTGTTCCATGCTTTCCCGCCTGTCTTGGTCTGTTTCAGTTGCTGTCACAAAAATACTATAAACTGAATAGTTTAAACAACGAATATATCTCATAGTTCTGCAGGCTGGGAAGTCCAAGATCAAGATACCAGCAGATTCAACGTCTGGTGAGGACCAACTTCCTGGTTTAGAGACAGCTATCTTCTCTCTGTGGTCCTTACATGGGGCTAAAGAGAGAAAGAGCTTTTATAAGGGCACTAATGCTCTTCACGAGGGCTCCATCCTCATGACCTAATCACCTCCCAAAGTCCCTGCTAATATCATCACTTTGGGGAATCGGTTTCAATGAATGAATGGGGGGAGGGGCACACATTCCCATAACATCACCCCAGTGTCTTTGCTCTCTCTGGCTGTTCCCCTGTCTGGAATGACCCATCCTCCCATCCGTGTATATTCAATTCCTTTCCAGTCCTCACAACCTTTCTCACAAAGTCTCCCCCTGAGCATCAGGGGATGTGACTGTGATAGTTAATCTAATTTGTCAACTTGACCGGATCATGACACACCCAAGATCATGTGACTTTGGGTGTGTAACAGCAGATTAAACAGAAAGTCCTGCCCTAAATGTAGACAGCAGGGTTCTTTTTTTTTTTTTTTTTTGCAGTGCAGGACTTAGATAAAAGAAGGAGAAAGCCGCGTAGAGGGATGCGCGACTCTTTCCGAAGAAAACGCATCTGCTCTCGTCTGAGACCGTCAGCCTCCAACTTTGCCGTTTCTCTGAAGAGCTTCTTGATCTTCTGCTCTCGTCTGAGATCGTCGGCCTCCAGCCCTTCGAACTGAAACTTCACCATCGTTTCTCCAAAGAACTCTTAGACCACTCGACCAGCTACTGGTTCCTCTGACTCTCCACGTGCAGTCGAAACTCGGGACTACATTGTAAGCTGATCTGATAAATCCCTTTTTCCATATACTCATTCTGTGAATTCTGTTAGTCTAGTGAATCCTGACCAATACAGTGACCAACATATACATTTCCTGCTCTTTATACTCTTCTTATAGGAAAATCTCCTTGTCTCAAAATCTATAAATCTCATCACATCTGTAAAGGTTCTTTTGCCATATAATGTGACATTCACCGATTCCAAAGATTATGATGTGGACATTATTGGGTATCATTATTCATTCTACCACATCTTATCTTTCAAAAGCTTATGTTTGAGCCGGGCGTGGTGGTGGACGCTTGTAATCCCAGTACTTTGGGAGGCGGAGACGGGAGGATCCGGGTTCGCGGCCAGCCTCAGCTCTCTCTCTCTCTCTCTCTACCTAGTGAGGCCCTCCGCAACTTTGTGAGACCCGGTTTCAAAATAAAGTATAAAAAATAGAGCTGGGGGTGTAGCGCGTAGGTAGACCGCCCCTGGGTTCAATTCCCGGTACCGCAAAAAAAAAAAAAAAGCTTATGTTTATCCAGACTATTGTATTGGCTTTTTGAAAACAAATAATAAATGACTGGCTTTCCCAGAAAGGAAAAAATAAGGCATTTTAAAAGACTGGGGAGTGGGGGAGTTAGGTGGGAAGCTTCTTCTTATAGGAATTTATTTGTTTGATTTTCCTGAGCAGGTTAAGACCACAGGCTTTGTATAGTTAGAAATGGATTTGAATTAAGGGACTGCCTCTGAACTTTTCAAAAGTTGGGTGAATTTCTTATCTCTGAATCTCAACTGCTTCATTTGTGACTGGGGATAATAATAATTGCCTCATAGGACATATTTATCCCTTTGGTAGTCATTCCCCAATATAGCTATGAATTTACCAGATAGGCTTTCTCTGCTTCACCTTTCTATCCCACTCAGTGACACACTGAATAGGTACCACGTGGATACTTGTTGAGAGGATGCATGAATGCATGGAATGATGATGGAAAGATAAAGCTCACCTTGCAGTGAAATTAATGATGCTAGAATGAGTCTTGCTTCTTTTCCCTGAAGTTGATCAAGATGTTCAATAATTAAGGTCTAGTGGTGGCTGCCCCAGATCCAGCAGTAGGGGTGAGAAAGAGATGGAAATAGTTACAAAAACTCTTGGATGATTTCTTGGTGAAGGACCAAAGCAGGTGAAACAAAACAGTCTCCTAACATACTTTCAGTAGGAAATTACTGTCTAGTGACTCCAGATAAAACTGTTGTATATATCACTCTAATAATTTATTGAAAATGCCTTTTCCCCCTCAGATTATGGCAGACAGAATAAAAACTGATTTTAAAAACTGGGTCTAAAATTTGCATTGTAAATCCTTGACTTACTAAAAACATTAATGGAATACCAAGTAGTAACTCCAGAGCAATCATTTATTAAGTCAAGAGAATGCTCTTTGGAAAAATTACAAGCTTCATATTTTGGAACTCTTGTAATACATTAATGTCTTTAAATAAATACAACATCTCTTTTATAAACCATAAATAAAATTGAAGCTCATTTTCAAGCACATGTTCACTTAACAATCCAAAAAGTGACTCTTTAAAATCAAGGTAAGTGTTACTCCTTTCTTAAATTGGCAGTGCTATCAAATTCTTAGATTTCTGTCCCATAATAAGGACAGTATATGAATTGCCTGAGTACCAGCAAAAGAGAAACCAGGTCCTGATAAGAGCAGAAGCCTAAACCCAAAGCCAGAGGGGACTCAGTTCACTGGTTGGCTCTCCAAATGGAGATAACTTGATCTCATGTCAAACTTTTTAATGAGTCAGGTAATTTCCTTATGCCCTAGTGGCTTACAATAACACAACTGTATCTCTTATAATTCTGGATGTGGGAAATCTGAAGTGAGCCTTATGGGGTTACAGTAGATGCTGGCTGAGCTGGGTTCCTTCTGGAGGCTCCAGGGGAGAATCTCTTCCACTTCCAGAGGCCGCTGGGATGCTTGGTTCTTGGCCGTATCACTCCAATCTGTGCATCTGCGGTCACATGGCCTTCTCCTCTGCTGTCCCCAAAACTCTTTCCACCTCCTTCTTGTAAGGACATTTGGGCTTTGCCTAGATGGTCCAAGATAATATCCTTGTAAACTTTACCACACCCGAAAGTCCCTTTGCCATATAACATGACATTCATAGATGCGATGGATTAGGACATGGGCACCATAAGCTGTCACTATTCAGTCTAGTACATCTTGTCTTTCAAAAGCTGTTCTTTATCCAGCCTATTATATTTACTCTTTAAAAACAAATAATTTTGTTTTTAAATAATTTTTTCTTTCCCAGAAAGAAAAATAAGGTATTTCAAAATACTATAGACTGGGGAGTGAGGTGGGAAGTTTTTGATTTTGCTTCTTAATTGTAACCCATATAGTTTGGTTGCCATTAGTAGAGATTGTCCTTGTCATTATGTGTGCTTGTGTTTGCTTCTTCTATATCCAAATCCAAGTGACATCTATCCATGTATATGATTTTGGGGTAGGTGAACCATCACAGGACTCACTCTGTCTTGTATGAAATGGCTCTGTGGGCACTTAATGGTCTAATCAAGTATACTTCCTCCACTGTAATACCTAGTAATACCTATCATCACTATGTGATCTTAGGGTGCCGGGGTCACGCTGTAATCCTATTAAACTAGGTATTAAAGTGGAATTATTCTCAGTCTGCTTGAAATTAGAAATGAAAAAATTCATCTCCACCTTCTCCAATTATTGTATATTTCCCTATAACTCTGGGTAGAGAATAGCTTAAACCTTAATTCTGATAGCCCTTAATTTTATGAGTTACACTAAAACCCCTGAGAGTCATTTAATCTTATGGAGTTCAATGCTATATCCAAATGCTTTCCCTCTGAAATATATTTTTACATTCTATTATAGAGCTTGAGCTCCCATTTTTAACACATATTTTCTTAGTGCTTATGCTAATTTCAGTGCTTATCTTTAAAATTGGTGTATCATTGTTATTGTTATTATTATTGTTGTTATTATTATTATTTTGTATTGACCAAGTTGAATGCCTCATTCTCAAAGGATTGATGTCAGAGTTATATAATACAAGAACAATGGGTGAATGTTGTTCATTTTAAATGTGAAATTATAAATCAATTACAGTGGTGGCTAAAACCCCTTCATGACATGCCACAATTTACTTCCAATGACATTTAAACCTATCTCACATGCTGAACAATCTGTAATAAATTATGATTTTTTTTGCTTCTAAAATGAAGCTATAATTATGACAGTTGAATTCTTGTTCTGGGAAATAAGGTGGCATTTAATTCCTTGAGAACAAATGACACTCACAAAAGAACAGTTAATTATTCTCAGCTGCAAAGGAAGGGAGGAGGGGAGAGAAAAATTGTGAAAAAGAACATGGTAGTACTTTCTGTGAAGTATCTATTAACTAATCCTTAACTAAGGCTGCACTACAATTCAACTTCTGGGGCAGTCTGGAGCCTGGGTAACACCTTTTATGATTTCAGCTTTCAATAAAATCCAAATAGGGGGAATTAGTAACCTGAAACATTCTCTGTTCTTTGCATATGATAATACAAATGTTCCCACAATCAGCCTTTGGTTCCAAGACTGCAGACTGACACTCTAACCCAGTTAAATCAGACACAGGAGGGTATCGCGTATGGTGTTAGTTTTCAATTACAGCTGTCCTAATTCAGGTCTTTAACTGCCACGGTCATCCAATGCACATTGCAAATACAGGGAAAGGAAAACATCACGTCCCCCGAATTTGTTGATGTGGTTGTTTGTTTCTAGTTTCAGCAGCAGCTATGCCTGGGCTGGCTTTTCTGTGATAGCCCTTTCCTGTTCATTCTGGCAGGAAGCCCTGATGCGATTCAATGTGCCAGCAAACCGCAGGCCACTCCTCGGAGCTGGTCCTGACACCATCAGCTGCAGGCTTGCAGCCTGCTATTAGAGACGCCTCTTTCTTTGACTTCCCTTTCTTCCTTGGGAGGAACAGATACTCTAGAGAAGGGCCCTGCTGAGTGGAATTCCCCATTTTGACTGCAATTAGGGATTGTGACTTGATTGATTTGGGGGCTCTCTGAAATGTAGCAGGATCAACACAGTTGTGCACAAAACAAGGCATAATCCACTGGGTTAAATTAACGTTAAATCAGAGATGATTGGATTAATTGCTATTACATTTTATCTTCTGTGCACATGTGCAGTTGGCAGGCTTTCAGAGCCTTTTTAAAATTAGCTTAGAACTGGATGGAAATGGTACAGGTGCAAATGATTTGTGCACTGGGTCTTTCAAGTACACAGAGGGCTCATAAGAAGGTGCATTGTTTTGGTCCAAATCATATTTTGGAGGTGATTTACAAAAAACTGCACCGAGAATAAACTTGGCACCAACTGTACAGAAGCTTTAGATGTGTTAAATGGCAAAAGGACTCTGTTGGCTAGAAGATAATTTGGAAAATGGATCTCCTTCAAATTGGTCGCCTTGGCACTGTCCCCCTGTTTGGTTTGCTTCCCTGGCATGATTTTCTGTCCCTGTGGGGGTCTTTAGGGTCCTGGAGACTGATGCAGCAGAGCACTTAGTGTGGCATCTGATGCCCAAATATATCCTTCCAAAGCTGCTCCCCTTCAATGAATTTTAAAGGTAAAATGTTCATATGGCGGTTGTTAACAGGATGAATCTGCTTAAAGGAAATCCTGTGAACGATGTGATGGAAACCTCAGTGGAGTGATCAGATCAGGGACACAAAGCAAAGAAAATCAAAGGCTGATATCTTTTTATACACTTATTTCCCCATCAGCTGGTGGCTCAGGCTCACTGCAGGGCTGGCTGTGTGAAAACCTGTTAAGGCACTTGGGGAAAGGTTATGTTTCTATGCTTTAGGAAGCTGGGGAATCAGCAGCTCCTTTTGAAGACATGTGTGGACACTCTATACATAAGTATTGTGCAAGAGACAAAGATTTCCTCCTGGGGATGATCATATTTTGGATCAATACAAATAAACTGGTAAGGTCATGGTGTCTTCTTGTCCTTGGCGCTTTAAACTCTGCCAGCAACATCACGCTCTGAGAGCAGGCAGTGAATATCAGCAGCATTTCCTCTCCTGGGCAGGATTCCTTTGCAGGTCCTTTGCATTTTTTTGCATTTACTTCCGTCTAGTTGCCCTGACCTGTGCTTTGCGGTTTCTTCTCTGGCTTCATCATCTGTGCTGCTGGCTCTATTCAGACTGGCGACCTTCTGCACTTTTGCTCTCATCTGCTGAACCATCTCTGCTAGCTTTTTGGCTTCCGAGTGCCCTCCTTACCCCGCACGGGCACCTGTTTCCCAGCCTCCATCCCAGGCTGTGAGGTCCTAAAAGAAAGGTCCATTTTGATTCAGACAAACACACACATACAACAAACAACTGAGAACTGGCCTCACAAACCATGTCAAGCTATTAATAAAAATATATGCTGCCTTTATATTTATTCATTTAAAAAGGTAACGCTTATGATTAGGTTCACATGATGCCAGCAAGCACAGTCAAAGCAAGCGTCCTTCCCACCCACGATCTCTGGTGTTCTGGATTCCTTCTTTAGAGACAACCACTGTGCTGACTTTTATTTTTTACCCGTCCTTCCAGGAATATAGTAGGCATCAATACAGCACATGTACACATATCCTTCAATTTACTTTTAAGCACAAATGAAATGATCGCATACTCTGCACACTATTCTCCTGCTGACTGTTTGCCTAAATATATATTGGAGATTGTTAAGACACACAGAGTTTTGTGTTCACAAATAATGCTTGAATACAATTTCCAATACATGTATGCATTAATTATATCTAAAGAATGAAATTTCTAGAAATAAAATTTCTGGTTTAAGGATATTATTTTAAAAATTTAGCTTCTTTTATTTTTGGTGAAGCAAACACACCCAAGAAAGGGACACAAAATCTATGCATGTAACTTATCACAAATGGCACACCTGTGTAACCACGGCTCCAGGCACGAGGGAGGCTGTTGCCGCAGCAGTTCAGAGGGCCCTTTCCAGTTTCCACCCGCGTTCCTCCACTTCCTTTACCTGAGCAGTTTAATTTTTCTTGCTTTTGATATTTTATAACTGATTTCCACAGTTCGTAATTTTTTGGTCTGGTTTCTTTTTCCTCATTGTGTTGGCCAGTGTTGACTATGTTGTTTTATGAAACTGTAGAGAGGTCATTTCTATTGGTATATGTTATTCCACTGAATGAAAATACCAAAATTTATTTATCCACTGCTGGTAGGCATTTGGGCTATTTTCAAACTCAGCCATTTAATAATGCTGCTGCGAAGACACTACTGCTGGGTATATACTCCAGGAGTGGAGTTGTTGGATTAAAGGTTCTATATATGTTCAACTTTAGTATATAATGTCAAGCTGCTTTACAAGTTTATATTTGTACCAGTATGTATAAGAATTCCCATTGATTTATATTCAAGTAAATAGTTGGTAATGCCCCTCTTTTTTTTCTTCTCATTTTATAACTCATGGTAATTGCCTAGTGGCGTATCACTGGGGCTTTAACTCAGATTTTCCTGATTACCAAAGAAGTTGAATATATTTCCTTATTTAGATAGCCTCTTTGTGAAGTACCTATTGAGGTCTTTTGCCCATTTTCCTATTCTGTTGTAAGGACTTTAAGAGTGTCTTGTATATACTAGATACAAGTCCTTTGTTGGCTTATAGATACGACAGGAATTTTAATCCCAATCTATCATTTGCTCTTCCATTTTTTTCTTTTTTTATTTTTGAGGCAGGGTCTCACTATGCTGCACAAACTAGTCTCAAATTCCTGGGTTCAAGTAATCCTCCTGCCTCAGCCTCCTGAGTGCTCAGGAATGTGCCACTGAACCTGGCTCCTTTCATATTTTAATGCTATCTTTTAATGAAAATAAGTTTCTAGTTTTAATGTAGTCCAATTTACACCTTTACTTTTTAATTTTTCTTGTGGCATGTGTATTTCTTAATATTTCCTTACCTCACTATAATGAAGGTATCCTCCTGTACCATATTCTAAAGTGTCATGATTTGCCTTTATCTATCTAAAATTTATTATTAGGCATGGTGTGAGTTAGGAGTCAAGTCCCTACTCTGCAGCCCTCCCCATGAAGATATCCAACTGACTTAGCACAATTTATTGAAAAAATTAGCTTTTTTTTTGGTACTGGGATTGAACCCAGGGGCATTCTACCTCCAAGCTACACCCCTGACCCTTTTTATTTTGAAACAAGGTCTTGCTAAGTTGATGAGGCTGGCTGCAAACCTGCGATCCTCCTGTCTCAGCTTCCGAAGTACTGGGATTACAGGTGTGAGCCACCACACTTGGCTCAAATACTAATCTTTTACTTCTGGATTGCAATGTTATATTGTCATAAATCCATGTGTATATATTTGTGGTTCTACTTCTGAACTTTCTCTTTTATTCTATTGATCTATTTGTCAAACCTTGTAATAATATCACATTTCTCAATTATAGTAGCTTTATAAGAAACTATCTTATAAATAGTGTTTTTCTATCTAGTGGAGCAAATTCTCTCACCTTATTCTTCAAGAAAGCTTGTATATTCTTTGCCACTTGTATTTCCATATAATTTTAGAATAGGCTTGCCAATTTCTTTATCTGTAACTGTTGGGATTTTTAAATGATTTCTCTGAATCTGCAGAAAATCTGAAGGAGAACTGATATCTATGTAATAACGAGTCTTGCTATTTATATGTATTACTGGAATCTTGTTTATTAGTGAGATGGGTCCGTAATTCTGTGTGTGTGTGTGTGTGTGTGTGTATGTGACTGGGATTGAATGATTGAACCCAGGAACATTCTACCGTTGAGCTACATCCCCAGACTTATTTTATTTCATTTTGAAACACGATCTTGCTGAGAGTTTCACTAAGTTGCTGAGGCTGGCCTTGAACCTGCGATCTTCTTATCTCACCCTTCCAAGTACTGGGATTACAGGCATACACAACTACACCTGGCTCATAATTTTCCTTTCTTATAATGATTTTGCCAACAAGATAATGCTAGTCTCATAAAAATGAACTGTTTTTATATTCTCTGAAGAGCTATTGTTGAATTTTACCTGTTTCTTCAGCAATAAAATCTGGGTCTGGTAGAAAAAAATCTTGGTAGAAAAAAATTTCTATTTACATATTTAATGAATTTAATAATTATAGGATTATTTCGGTTTTTCTATTTCTCCTTAGTTTTTTTAAAAGGATTTGCGCATTCCATGTTTAACAATTTCTTCCTAAGATCTTTTTCCACAATATCTTCTGATCTTTTTAGTGTCTCATGATATTCCCCATTTCATACCTAATATTGATTTCTCATGTTCTCCTTCCTTCCTTCCTTCCTTCCTTCCTTCCTCGTACTGGGGATTGAACTCAGAGACATTTTACCTCCAAACTACACTCCAGACTCCCTCACCCCGTTTTGAAACAGGGTCTTGCTAGGTTGCTGAGAGTCTCGCCAAATTACTGAGGTTGGTTTCAAACCTGTGATCCTTCTGTCTCAGATTCCCAAGTACTGGGATTACTGGTGTTCACCACCATGCCTGGTTTCTCTCTTTTTCTTGATCCATCCCATGGGGGGATTATCAAATTTACTGATTTCTATAATAAAACAACTTTTGGACTTGTCAAACCTCTCTATTGTATATTTGGTTTCTATTTATTAATTTCTAATCTTATTTTTCTAGTTCCTTTCTTTTATTTATTTAGGTTTATTTTGCTGTTCTGTTTCTAAATTTGTGGGATGGGTGTGTATCTTATTGATTTCCAGCTTTTCTTCTTTTAGAATGCATTTTGTATATTTCTGTCTGAGAATAGGCCTAACCACATCCCACGATATTTTTCCTATCATCAGTTAATCAAAATAAGAAGTGTATTTGTTAATTTACACACATGTGGAGACTATCTAGTTATCTTTTTTGTTAGTGATTTTAAGCTTAATAGAACCATGGTCAGAGAACATATTTTGATGATTTAAATCCTTTGAAATTTGTTAAGCTTTCCTAGATGGCTAGCATATGGTTGGTTTTTGTTGATGTTTAGTGTGTACTTGAAAGGAAGTGTCTTCCACAGTTTATGGGTACTGTTTCCCATGAGCCAATTATCTTAACTCTGTTAATCATATTCAAATCTGCCAAATATTTACTGATCTTCCTATACTCTACCACTTATGGAGAGAGTTTTTATGTCTCCACTATGGTCATTGCCCTTTCTACTTCTCCTTGGAGTTCTGTCGATGTTTGTTCTTTGTATTTTGAGGCTATGATATCAAGTGAATACAAATTGAGAATGAATTAATATAGGCTGAACCTTTGAATAAAATGTCTCATCCTTGGTTTTGCTTTCTCTCTCCAGTCATCTGGTTAATGTGCTTTGTCTCTAACTGTGCTCTTTGTCTATTTTACCTGATTTTATAGTTTAACAGCATTTTTTTTTTGCAGGGGATGTGTTAATGTTTGTATACTGTCTCTTTTTCCATATTTTTATTTTCAACTTTTTGTTTCCTTATTTTGAGATGAGTTGCTTATAACCAGCATATGGTATGTTTTGAAAGTTCAATCTGACCATCTTTGCCTTTTAATAGAAGGATATAATTCCTGGTTATAATTTTGGGATTAAATCTCCCATTTTATACTGCTTTATGTTCCCATTCTTTCTTGCCTGGTTTTTTTTCTTTGATAGATTATTTCTTATTATCCTGTCTGCCCCTACCCTCAACTTAGCAGTTATACCATTATTGACATGTTCTAAGGCTGGCCAGGAGGCCTGTGTGGCTGGAGTTAGATGAGTGCAGGGGAGTAGTGGGAAGAATGAGAGGGATAGCAAGGTTTTATTATGCAGTGATAAAGTGGGAGTAGAGTAATGTCACTGTGGCCTTATAGAAGGACATTGGCTTATTGTTACAACATAAAACCCAATATAAGAGAAGCTATGGCAATTGAATATAAAGTACAACTTGTTTTCTCTTTTGGCTTACATTTTTAAAGGGTTTAACATGGGCTAGGCACTGTGTTAATCATCTTACATGCAAGGTTTTATCTGAGAGTCAATATGTTAGAAGAATGTAGGTTTCACACAGGTAAATTAACCAGGCTCACTAACCATAATTCCATATTTCCCTGACTCTTCCTTGTTATCTAATGACAGAAAATTTACCAATTTGGCTTGTGAGAGCTAGCTCTGGACTTTGTGCATAGGCTAGTCTAATTCCTCTTCTTTCAGTACACACAACAGCAGAAAATACTCCAAGACACTTGGTTGGTTTGCCATGTGGATCATTAACCTGTTCTGTGTTTTACTTTGGACATGCTATATACCTAATTCTCCACCACTACTGTTTCATATGTATGTATGTATATATATGTATATATATATATATATATATGGTCCACAGTTTGGAGAAGGGCATCCTTCCATCAATCCAAATTAAACACCAGTACTGAAGAAAAAGGATCATGTTTCATAGAGGACACTGGTATATGAATGATTTTAATCTACTACAAATATTTTGTCTACATCAGAGTGACCACTGATGCTCCTTTTTCACTTTATGTAATATAAAATAAAATAAACTAATGAGTAGATGATACAAGAAAAACCTGTACTTAAAGTAACACAATGTTATATTTGCGCTGTCATATGAGTATATGCATTCTTTAGTTCATCACCATTAAATTGATGCCTGATTGACCCTTCTCAGAAGGAGGGATGTTGGCTCACCCAACCTCTGTGTAACAATCAGAAGGTCGGGTAATTCATTTTCTTTTGTATACAATTTGGCTAGAAAGCTGAAGATTTATTGATGCAATGTAAAATATTAGCTGGCAGGTAAAAATACGCCTGTCAATGAATGTGATTAGAACAGCAGCTGGAATGAATTATAGTGTTTGCAACATCAATGGAATTAATAGACCTTAAATATTCAGGAAATCAATTAAAAGTCTTCTTTGGGATTCAAAAAATGTGTGTTCATGTGCTTAACCTGAAAATGAGCACCGGGAGAAGAAATAGCCAAACCTTCTGTTTGGAAAAGCATTTAAAGATTCCAAGGGCATCGGATTGTTTCTGGGCCCAGCCAGTGACTGCAGGAAGCCCTGGTAGTCTGAAAGGCAGGCCTCGTGGAACACAGGCTCCAGACTGTGCTTCCAAGAATTAGACAAGAGGCGCACGTGAGAGCAATAGCAACAGCGTCCTGGTCACTCTGCCCAGGATCACAACCTCGTTAACCTTTGAGAAGAGCACAGCGACCCACCAGGATGAAAGAACAGAAGAAGGTGATAGTTTCCAAAGCCTGTTCTTCTTTAATGGTCACCCCAAAGACCTTGAAAAGTTTCAAGCCTGAAGTTGTGAGCTGAATAGTCTTATATAAAAATCCCTGGGAGGAATTAATTGGACAGTATAATGTACAAGCTACTCAACATAGATATTATCTAGCAGTCCCAAAACTAGATTAATTTACCTTCATTCTCCTTGCTAACAAACAAATTAAACAGGCTTTATAAAACCAGGCCTTTATACTTTCACCTCCAGAAAAGAGTCACAGGAAGCATCTATTGTCCTCATAATTGTTCTATATGCATACTTGAAGGTTTCTGTTCAAATCAATAGAAAATAGAAGCATACAGTAATAAATCTGGGGAGATTGTTTACGCTTCTCTGAAATACCTACTTTAATTTGGGGACTAGATTCATGCCCTGCTCCATGTCTAAGTCCAAAAGATGTGTACTTGTTCACAAGTTAACTGTATCCTACCCAATTTTGGTGCTTTTTTTTTTCTCATTCAATCAGTAGGATGCTGGGCAGGGTCAGAGAATCCTGTATTCAGAACTACTGGTTTTGTGAAGAAGACTTGGGGATTTCTGAACCTGTAAGAATTCTGACTGGTTTCTTATTGTCCAGAGAACTCTAAACCTCAATGTTCCTCCTAGACTCAAGCAACCAGGTCCTGCCTTGACCCCATATCACTCTTATTCATATTCTGGCTGCTCTTTCTGAGGACAGGAGCCAATGGGGTTAGCCCAGGGATGTGCCCACCTGGTGACTGGACTCCTTTTCTAGACCAGGCTCTGGGGATCTGGGACCTCAAGATCACTGCTCACACCTGCAAGCTGGCTTTCAAAGGCCTGGCTTGTCATCCTAAGAGTGGGTTGTACATGTCCATAGATCTAAAGGGTGGCTGTTTTGTGGGGAGAGCACTGGGGATGAGTAGAACTTAGATGTGTGGGATGGGTTCCTACAAACTTGCACCCAGGTCCCACAAGGGATCAAATAATAGGGGTGGGAGAAGTAGCCTGGGGATGGGAAAACAGGCTGGCCACACAGGTAGGGAGCCTCTTATTTGTACTGTTGCCCCAGGCCCTATTGGTCCTGCTGCTCTGCCATAGCCAACCCTAACCATTGCGATACTGGATGTGCTGACTGAGTCTTGGATTCCTAGCATGGCACTGAAGGCACAATTTGCCTGCTCACCAATTTTCTCAGTTCTCTTTGGGAAGTACCCACTGACCCTTTACTGCTAAGACTGTCAGAGGTAACAAAGGGGACTTCTCACCATTTTTCGTATCTTAGTTCTGGACTCAGAAACTTGCTTACTGTTTTAGTGTCTCCTATGGCTCCTCCTTTTTGGATATTCCTTTCCTGGAAGTGTCCTCTTACCAGGATACAGTCACTGTCCATCACTCCTATCCCCCATGATGGCTTTTTGCTGTTTTACTTTGGTCTAATCACTAGTGCTTGCAGTGATGAATGTTTCAGGTAGGAGTGTGGTGTCATGGTACTGTGTATGTGTGTGTTGAGAGAAAGGCACAGTGCAGACACTGCAGGGCATGCTGTGAAGCCACAGAATCCAGAGGCTGAGTATTCCTCTGGAGTTTAGGATATTGGTCAATCAACCATGTGAAGACCCACTAAAGAGAAAAACATATTCTTTGAAGAGTGCTAAGTAAAGCATATCATCATCATCATCATCATTTTCAGAAGAAAGTTGGAGGGCCAGAGTGTAAACATTCTAGCCAAGAGTCCAGATCCTCATCTGAGGACAGGAGGGATAGGCAGGTACTTGACTGGAAAAATGTACTAATTCAATCCCAAGAAAATACAAGCATTTGAATGGTGAAAAGAGTACATTGAACTGTCATGGCTAAGAGGACTTATTTCTGTCTCTCACCACCAACTACCTGTATGATCTTGAGCAGTTTACCTAAATACTTTCAACTTTAGGTCCCTCATTTGCAAAATTAGCAAATTATCTTCCCTGATATCTTATAGGGTGGTTATGAAGATGAAGTGAAACAACGAACATGAAAATGTTCTTCAGGAATTGAAGTACCCACTAGAATGTGCTGTGTGTACACATCTGAGCCCCAAGTTCTTTCCCAAGTTCAGTTTGTGTCTACAAGCCACTTCTCCTCCTCCTCCTCCTCCTCCTCCTTCTCCTTCTCCTCCTCCTCCT